>JBCJKH010013395.1:0-50528 GCA_039877255.1 Loriculus beryllinus | reverse complement strand
CACACCTTCCTCTCTTTGCAAGGAAAAACCACAACCACCACATCAAGGGCTTACTGCTCTGTGCCCACAGTCTCTGTGCCTGCCATGGAACATTTTCAAACAACTGTAAAACATCTGGAGAGGCTTTCAAGGAGAGGAAAAAAAAAAAATTACAAAAACCACACAACCAAAATTTATAGCAGAAACGTGTTTCCAAAGTTAACATTGCACAGCCAGAACTTCTGAAAAGGACCAAAAGCTATTTTAGGAACTTTTGGTTCTGCAGTCTTGCTCTTTGCTTTAATTTCACATTATTTTACCTTTTTATGGGAATAGAATGTTTTACCAGGTGTCCTCAGGAATTTTTATTTTTGTACAATTAACGTAATACAGGCATTGCCAGCTTCTCCTGAAGTGTTGAAGGAAAAAAAGTTCACTTTCAAAGTTGGGGGTTGCAGGACTATTTTTCATGCTATACAAACTTTGTACTTGAACAGAACCAAGCTGAAAGCACTGTGACCCCTACCTTTGCATCGTTTTTCATTCTGAAAGAACAATTATAGCTACATATAAAACAACCTCTATGTGCTGAACACGAAGACAATTAAGGACATCAGCAAAGAGAAACTCAGCCTACAAGAGTGTTTAACTTATTTCTGTTCCAACAATACAGAGCAGATAGATGTGTGCATGGCACTGCACTTTCAAAGCAGTGATGTTTCCCATCTCACTGCCCAGCTGAGGTGTCAGTTTTCTAACAAAGTCATTACTTCTCTTTTCCCTGCTGCTCTCCACCAACCCCACAAACCCTGTCATCTTCTTCCCATTACTAGCAACCTGCTCTGCTCCTCTGGTACATATCACCTTTTCTTAAGAACTGCCTAATTAATTAACATTCAATTAACAGACCAAAGTTAAATGCCAAATAATCCTTCCCAGGCTGCACCCAGAAACTTGGCAACTAACGTGAACAAAAGAAAGAATTTAGTACCCTGAAAGTTGTTTTCTTTTAGCTCCGTGTTTAATAAAACAGTTATATTAAAGTCATTCTGTGAGCCATGGATGCTCTTGTTGAAGCATTCTGATACCTTTACGATACAAAGTGAACTGTGTTTATTTTATTGCCAGTAAAGCAAACCTAGCAAATCATCTATGCTCTGTTAAAATAACGCCACATGGAAAACTCAAATTGGTGTAAAGTAAGACATATAAATAACCCTACCCTGATCTTCAGATTTTTTGACTGTGTTTTCATGATACAAAGTGTTCAGCAGCAATATTGGTGTCTGTGCCCATGCCCTGCTGTGCCTTTTAAGTGCTCTCAGCTGTGCTGAAGCATCTTTTTGCATGACCATACTGTGAACCTGACCATGGATCTGACCTGTGCTTTTTTGTCTTCTTCCTCCGCTGACATTTATTTGGTTTGGTTCTGTGTTTTTCCCCCAGCCAGATGAATTCCTTGCTGCAGCTCTGAGTCTGGCCCCAGCATCAAGGCTACAGCACTGCAGAGGCAGAAATCAGGCAGCTGTTTCTCTGTACAGGCGGTACCCAAATACATGGCTCCAGTGCACACATATATGCCTCAGTTCAATTAGCTGAGCTAAAAGCACACAGAGGTTCTGAACAAGAGACTGCTTTACTTAAAAACCCAAGTATGAACATTAGCTTTAGACAGATTAGAAATTGCTGTTTCCTTGTCTTCAGGGAAACGTTTATGGTTTTACATAGGTAGAAATAGATTATCTATGGAATAGGAGAGAAGTAAAAAAAAAATGAATATGGCTAATTGCTTTTTACATGCATCTGGGGAAGAAGCCAGTAGAAATCACAGCCCACACTGATTTCTCAATACTTTTCTTTTCTCTGGCTGAAAATGAAAAGAAATTTGGAAGAGGGAAAGGGTTATTTGTGACTTATCCTATGGACATTTACAGAAGAGCAGCCTGCCTAAATTCTCACAGAAGGCATCTGCCTCCCCCTCTCCCCGCAACAAGAGCTATCGTTTCAGGACTGGAGTGCTGTAAGATAATGCCATCACTGCTCTTGCCATCTATAAATAACAACTGCATTCGGATCCAGCCGAGTCACGTGGAAAAGCTGGCCAGCGCTATGTACATGTGTGTGAGCACGCAGTTGGAAACCCAAATAATTCTAATAATCTTGCATGAAATAAGCTTTAGCTTTCCAAATTTAGCTCTGCTCCATGCACTCTCTGTGGCTCTCAGAGGACTGCCATCATTTTTTTGCAACACCATTCTTCCCTCGGAAGCTGCTGACTAGGGCATTAGCAGGGCATTGTGCAAAGCTGTATCATGTGCTACTGCGCAGACAGGCAGCTCCGAGAGGCAGACAAGAATCAATTGCTCCGGCAGCTCTGCTAACCCTCCCTCCCCTCTCGTTGACATCTTATCTCAGCCACTGAAAAGGCGCATGGGCCCGAGCAAGGCAGCCGTGGGGAGCAGTGGGCGGGTGAGAAAGCGAGACAGACAGCACAGCATGGATGCCACACGCTGGAGCAGTTCCCCGATCCTGCGCTGAACTGCAGCATGAGCCTTCCCAGCCTCCTGTGAATGTCTCAGGCGGAGCACTGGGATGGCAGAGAAAATAACACACTCCTAATGACACATGAAACCAGGCTTCAGCATCAGCTCTCTACAACAGATCTGCTGGAGCAGTGCAAAAGGATGATTAGAAAAAAGTAAAACCTGTAATTTGGATGCTTAAACGATCTCACAGCATTAGTAACAAACACGAACAGGAAACCATTTCAGATGAGTTGCATGAGACTCCTCAGGGCATTTTCTGGGAAAATGGCTAGAATACAACCTGACATGACCAATAAAGCTTACCAAAAACGTTGTTTATCTGAAATTATAATACCCACAACACATCATCAGGAGTAAGATTCATCTTTTGAAGCTGAAACTGAAGAGAGCATATACTGAGGAGAAGAGAAGAAAGGAGGAGGGAGGGCAATAAGGAACTCAAAGGATTTCCCAAGACTTCAAGCTCTGTTATTTCTGCAGAGCTTTTCACAGGGACAGTGTTTCTATTTCACAGCCTGTAGAAAAGCAGCAGTTTACACCAGCACTGAGCAAACATCCTATTTAAATAGCAACTGCATCTATTTTATGTTCCCAGAACATCTGGATAAGAAGAATCAAAATGGACATCAGAACACCAAATGTTACTGTAAAACACACAATAAGATGCTACCCAAGCAGATGGTAAATAAAATTCTCCATTCTTGGACAGAACCATTTTGGATTAGCTCCTGCTCCTACTGAAGTTGATAGAAAATCCCATAAACAATTTTAGCGGCTGGAAGGCTGAATCTCTTATATTTATTCAACCTCTAACAATCTGATCCTTATCTTTGAAAATACACCATTTTAAGTGTACTCTACAAAACGTAACTTCTCTATACATTAACAAGTACTTTCATTTTAGTCAAGCAAATGATAATTTTAGCAATGTAAACTACGGGATTTCCTGGGAAAATGGCTAGAACAGAGGGTCAAAATCAACAGGAATGAGAGCAAAAGATAACATGTTAAAGAAAGCTAAGGCTTCTGAAAGGTCAGAGAGATGCATTTATTGCCTATAGACAATGCCTGGCTATTTAGTGCCTAGGGACTATATAAATGGCCTTTCACAGACACATAAGAACTGGCTCCTTCCATAAGGAACTTGAAAGAAGCGCAATAAAAGTTCAAAACCAAGATGGCATGGGCAAAAATTTCTCAGGGAAATTAACACAGGAATGTTCTCTGGAAGGAGCTGGTCACTTGAAGGGCTTGAAAGGAGTTTGCAGCCAAGTATCAGGAAATTTTCTCTAAAGGGGAATAGACTGTAATTTTGAAAACATGAGGGTGAAGGAAGAGACAAGGAGAACCCTCAAGAGCAACAGAAACCCGGGGAACAAGGACAGGAAACAAGGACCAGACCTGAGGGCACTGGCTGACTGTTTAATGAGAAGGGAGAATGGGTAATCGGGTGGGCTCCAACAAGGCGTGATTTCCTCCCTCCCTCCCACCCCTGCCCCCACACTTTAAGTCCTGCATTTTACTTTGACAAGTTTCTACTGCATTTTCTTCCTGCTTAGAGCCCACCATAAAGCTTCCTCATGGAAGAAACCCCCCCCCCCCCAAAAAAACAAACTGTCCAAATTTGGCCAAAGTCAAATAATATATGTATGCAATACCTCACCTAATCTTGTTGACTGCAATATAAATCAATCTGCACTAGCTACCTACACTTTGGTGCTATAAAACCTAGAAATGACAGCATTTTGAGATTTCATAGTTTGGATAATTTCATTGATGTTGGAGAAAGAGGTGCTCACTGGAATTGCTCCTGCTTGTATACTACACACACACACATAATCCTTCTACCTCTTTATTAGTACAACCCTTTTGAAAGAAAATAGCTGGCTATTGGGAATGTCTTGTTTGTTCTCTCGTGGATTTTGTGTTGACTGCTAAGATCAATTCAGGATACCAGCTCCAGTTCCAAAAGCTGTCAAGAAGGGAAAAAAAAAAAGGGGGGTGTGGTGTAAAAAAAGAAAGGGGGAGGGAATGCAGGCACTGCAGCTTGACTGTGGTGTTGGCCAAAAAAATGGCAAAACCCCCATTTTTTAACTTCCTACACAACACAGTTGTTCTCCCTCTGTCTTCTGAGTCATCTCTGTTCATGTTACTAAGAAAGCCCCACAGAGCCAATATCACTAGGGAAGAACAAGATGTATTTTCAACAAAACTGTTAGCTGATTCCAGCTGCTGCAGAGACTTTATTTTCAGAAATGATAAAAGAAGCAGGAAAACCACTGTGAATTTCAGGTAACAGATACTTTAATTCGTGAACTAGGGATATTTGGTGTGGAAACGTAACAGCAGAAATCGTCTGACTGTCTAGAAAGATACTCCTGAAGGATGGTACTGTGTTTCCTTATACTTTTATACTGGTATAAGGAATTATTACAGACATAAGGTCAGAAATGTTATTAAAATTTCCATCATGATCACAAAAATCCTACCAATACACAAAAATTTAAAGGTAACAAAATGATGGAATAGGGTGAATATTTCCAAATTGATAAATGCCTCAGTTTTGGGGAAGCAGGATTCAATTCCAAAATATGCACATCTTAATTATAACTGTCTGTAACAATTATTTTATAGTGGTATCCTAAATCAGATGTTTTTCAAATACAGAGTTGAGCACTGTCATGTGATCAGGACCATGCAGTCTAAAAGATATACATGTAAACAAAGCACTTCTTTTATCTGCAACAGGCTGATAAACACTAGCTAATCCTCACCTAATCCTGTGAGGAGAACATCATCCTGGCTTCACAAAGAGGGAGGCTAAGGTAGTGAACTAATCCTTTGGAGAAAATACCCAGGTTAGAATGCTGAAGAGACAAGTTATTGTATGAAGGTTCAGTGAAATCACATCTAGTTACTGCCAGCAAAAGAGATCCTGAGTCTACTGACTGGTACGTCTACATGAAAATTTCTGTCCATTCTGATACGTTTCTGCTGCTAAGACTATTCCCACTCCCTGAGGAACCTTTCAGGTAACTGTTGACAAAAAGATCAGGAAGGGGAGAATGGGTTTGCACATCAACATAGAAACAAGATTTTCAGATCTATAGAGCAGGGTCTTGAAAGGAGAGAGGAACTGCTCTGGAGGAGGGTAATGCCAGTCATTAAGGACATAAATTCACAGCCATCCATAGCATCCTGAAGAGGAGAGGATCAATGCACTCAACATCAGATGTGGATTAGAGCTCAGAGGCTCTTTTCCTAGCCTGGATACAGACCACTAGACCATGTTAATCTGACAGGAGGAGTTTCACAAGGCAATTGAACAAGAAGCACAGATTTATGTTGCAGAAAATAAAACACGGGGTCTAAAACCTCTTTGCAAATTCTTGCCCAAGCAAATGTGCCATTGAATTTAGAATAAATAATAACGAATTGGCAAAGGCTAAAAATCTTCCTTTTTAAGTGGACTTTCAAGCAACATGCATGTGCTGTGAAAGCACTGGACTCCACAGCCTGTCTGACAGCCAGAGCAACAACTGCAGAGAACTCCAGCACTAGTCCAGCAACTTGAGCCAGAATGTTAAATAGAGAAAAGAAGGTTCAAAGCTGAAGCCTCGGATCAAGCAATCAAAGCTTTAAAGTGAAATAGTCTAGTTCATGCACTATTTATAAAAGGTAGTATATCTCAAAGCTTTCATGGAGTACAGACTAAGTCCCCGCTATCATAGACCGAAGTAAACTAATAGTGAAGGTATGTTTAAGGAAGCCTTGAAAAGCAAAAATTCATTTCATCCTGGAAAAATCTAAGAATCAAAAAGGACAGCAGAACACAAAAATGGATAAGCCAACATGAACAGCTTTGTAAGATAAAAGGGATGCATTAAAAAAAAGGTATAAAGACTTCATGAGGGAAGACTAGAGGAATGTCGTATGACCTACAGCAAACATTACTGTAGGTATCATGATGAAACAAATGACAGCCTTCTATCAGATAGGTTCTTGGCTAAGATGTTTCTGCAGATAGACACTAATTAAAAAACAACTATCAAACCCCACAACCTGGACCGCTATAGACTAAGGTGAGGAAGAAAGAGTAGACATGAAGCAGTCATTATACTAATGAGAGAGAACAGGGCAATTAACCAAGACAATTGTAGTGTCTTGCAACAGATACTGCTGTGTTCCAGACATTCTATGACTGAAAGTCATAGGGTCTTTAGTAAAGACCTCTTTTGGTAAAGGTTGGAAACTATACAGTGGATCAAACTAATGATGTCTTGAGTTAAGGGAGTGCTTTCATCTGCCCTAGGCAACAGAGCAAGTACTTTCAACGTGCTTTTTTTTGTCAAATGCACCTCACAGGGATCAGAGAAGGCCTTTCCAGGGTTTGGGTAGACATCATCAGCTCAGAAACTTCTGAGTGAATAATAAACTTTCAAACCCATACAACTAGAAAGAAAGCAATCTCAATCCTAACATACACGCAAGTAAATGACAATTAATCCCCATTTCTAAACAAAACCTTCTTTCCCGTTGTTTTGTTTGGTTTTGGTTTTTTTTTTTTGTTTTTTTTTTAGAAAGGCCCACCCACCAGCTTTTCATTGGGCTCTGTCATTTTTTGAAGTCTTTGCAAACTTAATGATGCACTGGAATTTTGTGTTTTGTTTGGGCTTTTTTTGTTTTTGTTTGTTTGGGGTTTTTTTAGTTCTTTGGGAACTTGCATTAGATGAAGATAAAAACTGGCTACCTAAATATTACTACTGTAACCAAAGAGGCACATGTGGCATAGAGATCCATTAGATAAGCATAACTGAAGTGCAAAAAAAAGCAGCATTAAGTAGTAAGGTGAAAGAACTGACGTGTCAGTCTGCTCCACTCTTCAAATGGGTTTTTAAAGCGCACAATGAGCATTCTGATTTAGATATGGTCACTAACCAAATATTAGTAACTAATAATGGCAAATGCCTTAACCTCAATAAAACAATGCATCTGTAACTGGCATTTTTTAATGGTGGAAAGAATCTGGATCATTAAAAAACCCCATCTGTCTAGTGAAATATTAAAAGTGATGTGCCTAAACGTGGTGAAATCACATAGCATTCTAAAGTACCATCAAAACCATAAAAATTATTATGCTATCATGTGCTGGCTCACAACTTGCACCATGGGGACTCAGCAGTTCTGGGTTTACCTTGTTCTGCTTAGAACTCCATATTAAGGAGTACTTTGGCTATAAGCAGTAAAGTCATTCAGAACAAGACAGAAGAAACCAGTGACACTGGCTAAAAAAAAAAAGATTAGGTGCTGTTACCTTATTTAAGACACGGTAAACACAACTGGATAAGCCAAAGACTTAAGCAAACACCATGTGCAAGAAACAAAAAAAGTAAACACAGTAAGTGAGGATATGATTGCCAAGCACTAAAAAACCCAAATAGGAATAGGCACAAGAAGTAGGAGTGCACTGCTTAATTTGGGATTGGGAACAGTACACAAGACAGACCCGCAGACTGAGAAACTTGGTCTAGCAGAAGGTGTTCCTGCCCATGGCTGGGGGGTTGGAACTAGATGATCTTTAAGGTCCCTTCCAACCCAAACCATTCTGTGATTGTATGATCTGCTATGGGGAGAACGCAGAAAAGGGAAAAAAAGTGGGTGAGTAGGCAGTGGAAAATGAAACAATCTGATGTTGCATTAGCTCTCCCATTATCACCTTGAACACGTATGAACCACATCACAACTTGAGAAACCCTTGTCTAACAGGGACCAGAAAGGAATGAGCTCCCAAAAGGCCCTGGCATGGGAGGATTCCTCATTCCCTTGTTGCTAAACCTGCAGCAGGCTGCAGGCTGAAAAAAGGCTTGGATCCATTCAAGAGTGAAAGCAGTAATTCAGGCCATGAACTGCCCAACTCCCATGATTTTATGTTAATAAGCCCATGTTATTTTTACGTGTGTAGAAGTTACCTATGGTGGCTTCTTCCTACAGAGTAATTACATTGGGATTTTTGAGGATTTACAACTAACCCAATTTTTCAGTTACAAACAAATACAAGTCTAACCAGTGATGACTGAACCTGAGACTGAAGTATAAAAGTACATGAGCACTTTGGGAATTTGGCCAAAAGCTTACAACACCAAGCTTTCACTCCCCCTTATTCTAAGCAGTTACTGTGGTTCAGAAAGCAGGCAGACTCTGTCTAGATTAGAATAAACTGACACTTCAGCAATTGAAAGGCAAGCCAGAACACAGGCCTATCTGCACTAACCCTTATTACTGGCATAAAAACACCAGCTCCAGGCCACAAGAGAGAGATGCAAGGAGGTACATCCCTCTGTGCGCACCCTTCTAACCAGCTAACTCAAGAAGTGAACAGGGAACTGGGGGAATAAATGGCACCCATAAAATCCTGATCCTTAAAGGAAAAAGCGAAATGCTGTTTCATGTTATTCTAATCAATTCCAGCACCTTAGCTGTTATCAGAATGGCTTCAAGGTTTACAGCCTGCTTGTACTAGAAAAATTAACTATGAAGAATTAAAAAAATAGTTTATCTTAAAACTTAAGCTGAGTATTACTTCACTACCTGCAAATTAGTGTTCCATTTTGCACAGTTACAGGAAAGTAAGTTGCATTCAATTTATACTGGATCAGTTGAACAATAACAAATTCAAAATGGTCCACCTCAGCAATCTCTCAGGTTCCACCTTGTCTCAGGTGGGAAATACCTCATAATTTTGATAATAGAACACGCAAATGCCCTGACATGCACCACAGGACAAAGCTGTATAGCTAGCATAAATGCTGGAATTTTTCTGATGCATATGTGTCTGAAATCTAAACTATTATGATTAGACACTGATAATATGACCTATTTCCCTTTTCAGTGTGATTCATAATAGCTTCCAAAGAAGTCTGGCTTCACTGGTGCTGTCTGGCTACGCCTGCTCAGCTGGTAAGTCGGACCGGCGCCTGAACATGCTGGTTAGCAGTCAAAGCCTGGAGCAGTTCAAACACGGTCAGCCACAAAGGAGGTCTTCTGAGATCTTCTCTTCCTAAGCCAAGGAGGTCCCTTGTGAGCATTTGCAAACCACAGTTATTCAGCTGTGTATCAACACAGCCAACTCTGGATTGATTTTTTTTTTTTAATGGCAAAAAACCCCTGATGACTTTGCTACTCAAAGACCAGCATTTTGCCAAATGGGAAACACACTATCTGCAAGGAAAAGGTCAGTAGAAAGTTTTTCCATAAACAATGGTCTAGCCTGTTCTCTGAAATACATATGTAGTTTTTATATCATAGAATCATAGAATAGTTAGGGTTGGAAAGGACCTTAAGATCATCTAGTTCCAACATATACACTTTATTAAGTTTCAGCCTGAATTGTTAAAACCTAGCAAAAGGATAAGGACCCAAAACCAGTCTCATGATAGCAATGCTGAGCCCTACCAATCCTGTTTTTATTAGAAATATACCTAAAACTGAGATCACATGCCCATGTACAACTAATTAAAAAATGCTCTGACAACCACTTTAAATCAAAAAAAAACCTAGTGGTGAAATTATCTTCACAGCTGCTGAAATAACTTTGGTACTACAATATTGCTTATTTCTGGCATAAAACCTTGATAAAGTTTCCTGCCTAATTACTTATTTGGTCTGTCCTTGGTCAGGTCAGCCTCTTCCTGACTACAACCAACCAACCAACCCACAAAAAAAAAACCCCAACCAAAACCAAAAAACCCCCACAAAAACACCAGCCTTCTCCGGATACAATTTTCTAAGTAATGAAACTCAGGTACTGTAGGATGGGCGTCTTGTAGGATGTATAATGTAGGATGGGACTTTGCTTCAACATCCCCTTTCCTCTTCTCCTCATAGGTGTTATGAACCATTATGGTGCATTCCATAATTCCAATTTATGTCCTGGGAGGCATTTTTGTGGTGGTGGCAATGATGGGGTAAGTTCTGGTTGTGCCTGCAAGCCATAACATATGGTAACATTCTCACACCAACCCTCACCAGCATGCAGAAAACACTGACTATTTTATTTTTGCTTTTATTTTTGCAAATTAAATTTTATGAATTCATGATAGTGACAGCAGTGATGTTCTTTGACATGACAACCTCTGCTTAACTGGATAAATGCTAGAAAAGACAACCAAACAAACCAACCTCCTCCTCACAGGCTTCTCCTGCCTCATGCAATCACTAATCCACCTGCCTTGTTCACAGAGACCAGTAATGCTGAAGACCTTGAGAGCCTTCACATCCACTGAAACTCAGTCTCCTTACTTGTGCACCAACAACCGTTTCCAGATGCTACAGCACATCAAGCTAAAAGCCATACACCCCCCCCCCACTGCCAATAGGAACAAGGTCAACATCTCATTTGAAAGGGGGTATCAAACATCTGTCCTAAGTGAATGAGTACCTGAATGTGAAGCCTTTGTACTGTAAAGTCTGCTAGTAATCTCTGAGTACTCGACAAGTGACACAGAGAAGAGATGGGACCACATTAAGCATTCAAGCAGGAATCCTCAATTTACAGCTGTTAAAACAAGAATGTAATTTCACAAGCATTTTTAATAGCAGTGCTATCTTGCAAACCTTTCAGTACTCTGCTCTTAATTTTTTGTGACACATCTTTTAATTTTTACAGCTCCGGAAACTGGATTTTGTAATGCAGATGTCTTGAGAAATGATCGACAGAGCTTGTAAAGCCATGCCGACAGCGATAAACACATGCTTGTTTTAATCGCTATTAGAACACTCAGTAGTTAAAACCAGATTACATCAGAAATGTTCTATAAAGGCCAGTCAGTTTTGCCGTCTTAATAGATTTTACTGCACATGCTTTTTTAAAGTTAAAAATAACAAATTCTCAAAAAAACCTGCAACAAAGTTGTTTTATTCCCACATGAAAGTCAGATAGGCTAAACCACAAAGGTATGAATACATACCTGGAATAAATATAGCATGACATAAAATTGAAGCCAAGCAAGCCAGTACCAGATTCACAACCAGATCTCCACCGGCTCCAGAAAATAAATTTACTGTATTTCAAACTGACCTTTCAAATTAGGTCACAGAGGGCCACATGCTCAATGGAGTTGACCATGTCTATGACATTAATGATCTTAATTCAGGATGAAACTGTACAATTTTATAGCCTTATTTACAAGGTGCAGTGAAAGGTAAAGTATAACAGTGGGAAATCTGAATTTGATTCTGCTTTTGATTTTCTGTGCAAGCATAAAGCAGTTCTCAGGAGGAAGATAAGAAGCCAGAAAACAAGATTTCTGCTAAAACAGAGAAGGTCTCTGCTTGAGAGGCTCAGTGGAGCCTCACTGCCCAGAATATGATCTCCAGCACTGCTATGTACAAGACTAAATGGACCCTGGATGTTTGACTCAAGCCTTCAGATCACTTTCAGGCTGTCTACTATTATATTTTTAAAATAATAAAAATACACAGAATAAGCACAGAAAGTGTGCTTTGGAGAAAAGCCAGCTGTAGCAAAAGTTACTTTGTCTGTGAGTCCAAAAATACAGCCTCATTCACTCACAAGAGAAACTATTCATGGACAGAAAGAACACTGCATAATTTGTAGGTCTTTGCAGGGTTCCCCCTGCGCCCCAAGACTCCCTTTTCCTAGAAACAGCATGAGCCAGACAGAGCTTTTTGCCCCCCTACCAGTCTTGAATATTTTAGGTCTTGTGTGAGTGAATGTAAAGAGCTGTGACACAAAGTTCAGTTTAACTAACTGCCAAACAGGAAAGCACTCATTACTCATTTAAAAGCATCTTTTGTGCAAATGACTACAGTAGAGCATGATCAATTAAAAAACCCCTCCCATACCCTCAACATGATCAGAGCCCATCTACCCAGCATGCTGCAAACAACAGGCAGACAACACTTCACCTGCTCAAACTGACCTTGTTGATCTGCTGTATGGTGAGGCTGTGTACCATATTTATAAAAACAAAGGGCAGGGGCAGACAGCTGACTCGCACTAGAATGTCAGCAAAGCCCCTGCTTTTACTCTGCCTGCAAGGCTTTTATTGCTGACATGAAATCTGAGTCTTAGGAACTCAGATTTGATAAGTTTGTGCAAGGAGAGGAGCAACAATTAACATTTGGTAATATGGACAGTTACAGCACCAGACAAGAGTTCCATTTACCATGTGCTTTACAATTACAGAGGATATAATTTACTCACACTCTACACCAGCAAGACCAACAAGCAGTACTGTCCTTCAGAGTCCACAGAGTTTAGCTGACCATTTGGTCCTACTGTTTTAACAGTGAAACATCTACGATGTGTTGAGTCCCAGTTTAAAGGGTTTCAGGTCAGTTAACACTAATTTAATAGCCAGAAACATGTACCTGAACATACAACAGAGGTAAACCAGAAGGTGTCAATGAAGACGTGCCTGAAGTGAAGTTTATTCATGTAACTCAACTGCCCTTTTGAAGAGCCTTTGACAAAGCCCCTGGCAACAGAATATCAAGGAACTCAGGAGTCAGGGGATCTGTGGCAAACAGCACTGTCACCCACTTGGAACTCCTTAACAGAAAGACAAACAAGAACCAACAGTTCTCAGTATGACAAACAACTAACATACAAGGGGGATCAAAATAATGCCAAAAAATTAAAGGTGTTTAATGTATTCACCCAGTCTTTGAAAAAAAGAGCTTGAAAGTAAGATAACAGGATTTGCAGATGGCACATTTCTGAATAAGTAAACAGTAAAAAAACATATTATTGATAAAAAGAGGAATGTAGAAACATCAAGCTTCATGGAAAAGATGCACTTGGCAGAGAAGGTTTCAAAATCATGTTTCTAGTATTCAGAAACAAATACATGGTTTTTACAATAGTTTTCTCCTCAACACAGCTCAAGCAGTCAAGTTCCATTGAAATCCCTATTACAAAGTATTTATGAAGCCAAGAACAGGGTGGAACTCAAAATTAAGCATTTATATGTACACATGCTCACTGACATTAGAAAAGATAAATGACATAATGGACATTAAACACTAGCTCTTGTTCTTAGAAGTACAGCAAGTTTCATACATTTGTCACATGTGATGTCTAAGATCAAAAGTGGAAGAAAAAAAGAGTCATTTTCTGAAAGGCAGGATACAAACTTCAAAAAAGACTCAGCAATTATTCTTACCTAATGATTCCATTCAGTGTTTTCCTCCACAATGAAACCAACACATTTAAACTTCTTGTATCAGTTAAAAAGGCAACAGGCTTAGCTCAAAAAATGACAAGCTGAAAGATGAGGATTAGCAAACTGAAGGCCAGAAAATCAGAACTGAATCATTCCAGCCTGCTGCCTATAGAAAGCACTGAAGGAGTGCATTTTAAATCAATCTGTTCATCCCAGGCAATATGTATATTGGGACAATTATTTGTTTTCCTTTCTCCAATGTTTAGTCACCATAAAAACCATCTACATGAAAACAGCTTGTGCTTTACAGTTCTGATGAAGCTCATAAAAATTTAATAGAATGTGAAGAAGGAAACACGATGATGCGTAGAGATTACACTTCCAAAAGACAAGGTATGCACAGGTCTCATTGATAATATGCTTACTTCATTTTCACATCTGAGGCAGCATTTTAAACCTAAAGGTTGAATTATAAAATGTGTATCAGGAGTCGTTAGCTATCATGTCAAAACTAAAACACACATGCACTGGAGAGAGAAAATGAATTAGTTTTTCTTTCATTTACAAGAATGGGAGAATCAAGAATAGAAAAGTGAACTCCCCTGCTAAAGTCTTGAGCATGTTCAAGAGAATGGCAAAACCTACAACTACCTCAGGAATGGGATTTTATCTGCTAGGTAGGATTCCAACTAGTTTTCTAAGGCCAAGGATGATGACACCATCCTCTTCACCACAAAGCAACCCTTTGGTTGCTGGGCAGAGTAGAAGCACAGACCTTTGTGTCAGGCTTTCAGTCCTCTGCACCCTCAGTTCCACATGCATATGCTTCCTACAGTGGGCATGAGGAGGACTTGACTGGCCACTTAATCTGGCCTGCACCTCATCGAGATGGATATACCGTGGTGAAGGGTTTATTCCTGTGTTTCACCCTGGAAAGCCAAGCAGATTATTAAGGAGACAATTCCACAGTAAATTCACTCAAGAGTTTTCTCATCATATCTGGGATTTTTCCACCTTCTCCCAGCGAACCTATACAGTATTGCTCTTTCAAAATTGTGTTGAATAGGGCCAGTGGAACTATTTTTCGGTCTTCCTAGCAACACATGGGAAGGTGTATACTAAGCTGCCTTCTAACATCTTGTTCACAATATGGTATTACCTCCTAATACCTTAAGAAGAAGTGTAAATACACAAGCAGCAGCAACAGATCAGGCTAAAACCAGCCATGGAGAATGCAGTCTAGAACAGCATTTGTATCATAAATCCTTACCTTATGTTATCAATGTGGGAATCAAGGTCTGATAAGCAACTATAAAAGGGCCTTTTTAAGGTTCCTCATTTGTCCTCCTTAACCTTAAGACTACCTATTCTAAAAGACATTATGAGAATAGGAAACTAATGTGAACTAATGCTCATTAACCAAGGGCTGGAGAAGAGAAAGACATCAAGTGCAGGCAGCAGATAATGAGAATCCCATTCATGTTTTAGAGCTCTATTTGCTCATAACTAGATATTGTAAAAGTAGCAAATAAGGGCAAGAATGAAAAAAATCAGATTCATTGTAGTAGGCACTGTTTTCAAAGATGCTCTTTACCAAACAAGTAACATAAAAATTCCCCTAGACTTCAGAATTGAGGGTAAAATAGAAATCAAAAAATAGATCAAAATCCAAGTTTCCCTGAGAGGGGATACTGAACCTCCCCCACTGCATACATGAAGAGGGCTGTCCTACCCCTTCCAATCTTCTGACACACTCCTGGTATCATTCTGAATAAAATCTGTGTAACTCAACAATGTATCATGTGACTGCTTTTGGATTTTTTGCTATAAAGTAGCTGTCTGTACAATTACATTTCCAGTTGCCATTTCAATGCAATTTAATGCTAATTCCTTCATGTTTATATACGATGCTTTCAATATTATTGTTTTCTAAGGCATTTAAAAAACAGTATTTACCTTAATGAGTCTGTACTGGTGAAATGAAATGAAACAAAACAGAAACAGTTGCATGAGCCTCTCTGGTGCAGAGACTGACTAGACTGCCTACAAAGCTAATCTGCAAAACTCCTTGAAGCACGCAAGTAAGCAATATAACAAGCCGCTAAGCTCAAAAAGGATGGGAATACAAACACTAATGAGTCATAAGCAGACAGATAGAAACTAAAATTACAAGTTGATCAAAGATACCTTTCCACTGACAGGGTCAGTGAAAGAACTGTACAGCACGTACTAATTCAGTTCTACCGTAAACTGGTTAAGACTAGTGGTGTCAAGATTATTCATTTGAGTCTTGTTCCAAATCATTCCTCTACTTACACCATTTTGCTATTCCAATCTGTCCTAACTATTATATACCTGTTTATTTAAAGAAAAAGAACATATGGCACCAGAGATACTGAGACAGCAAATGCAGATTAATGGGTACAGCTGTCATGCAGTTAAGTCAGGCAGGTACGTTTGCTCATCTGCCTATGCGCACAGACCTACCATTACATTGGCCAACCCCTTCCCCAAGCAAAAGAAAAATCTTAGAAACCTATTCTCAAACTCAAGACAATCAAAAGTTTGATATCACTTCAATTCCTCAAAGATTTAGCAGCTGAACTTTTCAAAGTCGAACGCTCTTGCCAGGTACAAGCTTGTAAAGCAAAAAACACATCTGAACTTCAATACTACTATTAGACACCCTCACCTGTACCAAATACCTTTTTTGACTCTCACCTGATTGACATCAGATTCAGGCATGTTGCCTACCAGAATTTTTGTATTGGCATTTTGTTATTCCTGTGTTCACAGACTTGAGCTACCCTGCTTATGTTTTGGATGTTAGAACTGTTTATTCAGTCTTTACATTCTGGAATTGGATTACTGAGAGCACCTTTACTTATTCAGTCCAAAGACACCACACAACCTCTTCCCTGTTGACAGACCCAATCTTTCTGCAGAGAGAAAAGATATTACTGAGAGAGTGCACACATGTGCTGGTTACTCACACACAGCAGGTCCCAGTTCTGGGTACTGGGTACATTTCACCTAACCTGAGCTTTTTGTAGGACAGCAGCTATAAGATTTTGCCTGAACTTATATTCTCCTACTTCTTCTGTTTCAATGAAAATAGAAAGTTTTGTCATTAACAGAAATTTAAGAATTCAGTTTATCATAAACAGCTGAATTCTATAATTATTAAAACCAAACCAAACTGCTAATTTGTTTTCAAATACAAAACCTACCTATAGGAAAATAACCAGAGTAACCTGTATTGTGGCTCCCTGCCTGCATGCGAGCAGTGTTGGAATAGGGTGGAACTGACAAATGTTTCAGAGTTCAGCATAGGCTTTCCCAGGAAGGAAAAGTACACCGCTCTGCAAATTGGCTCCACATAAGGAGCAATTCTAGTCCCACCAGTAAGAGGTTGGTCAATTACTAGACTGACACTTCATGGGTTCAATTCACTGAACTGTAACATCAACAGATGGTTACTGCTGGATTAACAAGACATTTAAAAGACACATGATATTTCAGACAGGCAATTATCAAATGCTAGTAATAATTACTAAACTTAACTTGCCAGTACATGGGTAAATATTGCCCCATGTTACTGCCATCCAAATACGGGTTTGTCAAAGCATAAAAGATAAGTAAAAAAAACCAAACCCAAACAATTACATTTCTAGGGAGGCAAACCAACACCAGAAAAAGAAGACCAGCAGCAGTTTTTATCTTAGACCAGATCTTCCAAATACAGTTAAAGACCTTTTGGCTGGAAAAATGGACCACATCAAGTTTGGTGTAAAAGGCATAACTGCGTTTTAATTCATTTACAGAAAGCTCACAGATGTGGTTTAGACAGAAGCTGCTCAAGTTGCAGAAATGCCTTGTTCTGGCAAGTCCCGATTTCTTTCCAAAGGGCAGGTCGCTGCATGGAAGAGCAAAAAAAAAGTTCTTGGAAATGTAAGAAAAAATTTTTCACCCAGAGCTAAAGCTGAATATTTTTATACCAAAACCAGGCTAAACTGCTTTTTCAGGAAATTATCAAAGGAAACACAGCTGACGTCACTGAAAGAGCAAGAGCGGTTGGCATACATTTTGGTCAACGGTTTTGGGCAACTGCAAATTCAGTGATGAATATGGAAGACATGACTGTTAATGAAGTCAAGCCCACTGAAACTGAGTTCATGATTTCTTTGATAGTTCTTTGAACCTGGAACTCAAAATGAAACTCAGGATGGGATCAAACCATTCGGGACTAAAACCTCCAAATTACGTATAGACCTGCATTAGACTCATCCTAAAAAGTACTTCTCAGGGAGTAAAGCCTTACTTCTGCATTTCCATAATGCCAAGATGACTCTCATGAACAAGCATACAGCATATAACATTTTGGTGTAGTTCAACTGCTTACCAATCTTCAAAAGCCAGTCTTTTTTCTCCCACAGAATTTGTAGATTAGGCATGTTTACAGTTACTCATGGATGATCCACAACACAAAGAAAAAAATGATGCTATGGGCAAGAGGGCTGCTTCAGAGAGAGACACTGAAGAATATCCAGGAGGGAGTCTTTGGAAACAAATTTACTAGAACATGCACCTCAACTAACCTCATACGCTACCAATGCATCTTCATACCAACTACACTGACTAATTCAAGGCACAATCTGAGTCTGAACACGCAGTATGGGATAACAGAAGAGTGTCACCTATAAAAAACTGTTTAGTGAAAAGGTTGGAAAGCTCATATACACATTAAGAGATGTAGCTACTTCCAGGAGTATGTTTCCTGCCTCTTCCATTCCTTGTGACCATTTTCACACATATTCTGTCAGCACAACCATCCTCAAAAAGTTTGATGTATGTGCTTATTGCAAATACAGTTTGCATCAGCAAAGAAAAGTGATCTTGCTAGTTTATAGCTTATACTAATTCCTTGAGTGAAACTAGCTGCATCAGCAAAAGGCCATTTTTGTTACAGAACTATACCTACCCTGGCACTTTTGCCTGTATTGAGAGCTGTAAATAAACATAGTCCTTAATGACATTTCCATGTTCACACAAGTTTTATGTGCAGATCTCACTTCAGGTGATCTTATCCTTACTCCACAAAACTCCTTATTGTGGCTGTTTAATGCCTTTCTTCCAGGTTTCAGACAAATCACTGAAAGCAAGTAACAAACTATCTCCCAAAAGGTGCATGCCTCTCATGTCATGTAAAACTGAAGCTCAGTAGAGAGTCGGTAGACTTTCAGAGTTCAGACTGCGAAATGGGAAGCATATGCAGCTCTACAGGAAAATGTGAAGGGCTTGTAAAGGGTAGGCAAAAGTTACTGGTCTGACAGCTAATTTATAGTAGCCAAAGTTTAAACATTTAAAATGTTAGTAATTCCATAATTACAACAGAATTGTTGCTTTAGGAACCTTTTCTTGCCCTCCCTCTTTTTCATCTTTTCCCTGCTTACTTACCGTACTGCCAAACCAGAACACAGGTCTATTCTATTTCCTACACAGGTAGAGCTATCTTCCAGCTTTTGAGAGAAATTAGCATCACTGGATGAAATCTGATTATGCCTTACTTTGCCACTTGATTCAAGACTGGTATGCGTAGATACTACCACTCACGCAGTATGTAACACAATCTTCAATCTCTAGTGTAATTAGGAAGAAAAAGGGGAGTTAAGGACAAGCAAGAACTATCTTAATCATCAATGAAATCTGCAGCAGAAGGTTCTGGAAAGAGCCACTTAGATTATTTTTTTTCCCCTAGGGTCCTTGATTCATGCAAAACTGATCTCAAAACAGATTAGGCAAACAATGAAAATACATATGGGAAAACTCAACTGCAGACTCCAGTTTCAGATGGTGACAACTGGTAAAAATGTTTTTGAAATGCCTAAGTCTGTTAACAATCTAAAGTCCTCTGAAGAATTATGGAAAATTTGCCAAATACTACGAGTGAAACCGTACAACAACTTGAAATGGCATAAATTAGAAGGGTGGGTTACTGGGATTCCACTGATCGAAACCCAAGAACCCAAGAGCCACGATTACTCTTCAGTTTAAGGCAACAAGCACTATCTAAAGTGAGATTTTTGAAAATTATCAGCGGTTCAACAGGCCTTGTGAAGATCCACAAATACATTTCAGTCCACAGACAATGAATAATAAATACTATTTTCACATTAGGACATTAACTTTCATACTGCAGTCAGACAGACTTTTTACAGTCAGGGTACTGCTCAAATGCAGGCACAGAAGCAAAAGGTGAGGCAATGTTAGGGGAAAGTGCCATTACCTATTAAACTCAGAGTTGAAAGTAGGCAGAACTCAGCTGCAGAGGAAATACTCAGGCTGCTACTTACAACACCACTAAAACAAGAAATGTTTAACTCATATACAGTATTATTTTGTGATCAGGCTCCGCCTTATTCAAATAAGTTCCCTTATTTCAACCGGATTTGGGTCATCCTGACACTTTTTTCAATTTGTACATGGCTGGAAAATCAAACACATATTTTGGGCAAAGTATCCGTCGCTCAATATTTTGGATAACTGCCAAACTCTGAGTGTTCATATGGGTTAGGTATATGTGCTCTGACTACAGGAGAGATACTTACAATTGAGAAGTAGGAAGCTCAAAGTAAACATACTAGTAACAGAAACTGTCATAACTGGGAATCAACACTGAGGATTAAATAACCTAAACACTGACAACCCATTTTCCAGTGATTTGCATCAGCTTTGCATGACTTGGCACTAAGAAGAACACAGCAGAGAATCAGGACTGATGAATCTGAACACTGGAACATTGCTTGAATGACTGCATAAATGGCTTTTTTTTTCTTCCTGATTAATAAAAACCCATTAAAAAGTATGTATCAGAGGTCTTTGTGCTAAATAAACAACAGTGAGTACTGAAAAGAGACATTCATCACTCTCTATTTTTTCCCAAGGTGTTACCACGTCTTTGTTATTAAGTTAGAAACACCCACAGTTCAGGTACTTCCCTCTTAAGACAGCTAATCAGCCTTTAAACATCCATTTTCTCAGAAAGAATCCCAAACTTTCACCAAAAGGAAGCATTTGCTGGGAAGGCGTCCTCTTCTCTCCCTCCACTAAGCAACTAATTCTAACCTACTTTGAACCTTTGCAAAATGCTGTGGCCAATTTTATACAAAAAGAAAACTGTTGATGACATGTCTGTCACTCGTAGACCAAGACAAGCACAGAAAACAGTGTAATGTCTGTCTTGCTACCACAAGCTCATCATTCTTGCATCTGCTAGCAACAGCTGATGAGATCATTCACTAGACTGTTGTGAAGGAAAAATATTAGCTGTCAATATACTCAAGCTCTTGGATCAGAAGGGACAGCCCATCTCCTGACACTCTCCAGAGCTGCCTGATAGATTTCACTCCTCCACCTCCATCTCTACTTGCTTAGTGCAGTGGAGGCCCTGGAAGATTCTTGACATTTGTATGCCAAAGAAAAGAGAAGTACACTCACCACTGCAGGATGGTCATTTGGAGCATTCCAGGTCAAGATTTATCATTGACTGCAATTGCTCTAAAAACTGAAACAGGAATTACTTCTCTTGGAAGATGGCTATTTCACTATTTGTCCTCCTTGCTCAGAGGCCAATTTGTTCCATCATCTATTCCAATTAATGTCACCTCAGGCAATCCAAACCTTCTTTTTTTCCATAGTTAATTTTATTTATGGGACTAATGCCTACACACAGTTTAGCGGCAGGGACCACGTTTGCTGTTACCTTGCTTAATTGTGCTATATGAGAACCATGGAGATGTAAAAGAAATCTCTGTAACAGTTCTTTTCCTTGTAAATGAAATGGCTGCAGTATATTTCCCTCTATCACCTACATACCAGGTCTCAAACAAGAGATATTTTCAAACAGCAGCATTTTATTTGCTTTATTCTCTTTCTTCACCTTGCATCACTCTGTCGGTGGTAAGAAACTGAGTCAGCATGGCAATGCTTCAACAGCCAACATCAGATCACTCTTTAACTAAAAAAAGCAGTATTAACAACTTGCAGTAATTGGAGGCAAACAGCTCAGATGCAACAACCTCACATAAACAGGAAACTGCTCTGAATTGGGACTCACGAAACATGCTCAGAAAAGGGGACTTGTCAAATTCAGCCATAGGTTGTGTGAGACGTGGTCAAATTACCTTCTCTACTGCACATTTCAATTGCTATTGGATGTGGCACATGTAATATCTCTCAGGCCAGAAACATTACAGAATCTTTCACTGTGTTAGCAACCACCAGGCACTGTGACCACCAAGGTGCTACAAAACTACTTTCACCATTTCCACAGTTAAATGAAAATTAGCTAGTGAAAGGTAAACCAGCTCACATCTCTAGTGCTATCCTCTGCTCAGGATAAGGCACAGAGCTGGTAAACATGACTAACCATACAGTGTTACTGCCGTTCCCACATTCACTCTGCAGAGGACATTTGTTTCCAGAGGTGTCGGTTCAGCACCTTCTGTGAGCATTACGCTGAATTCAACCCCCTCAAAGCAAGCCTGACATTCCCTCCTGCCTTGTGTCAGCCCTCAGTGCACACTGACTGACTAATGCACATACCGAAGTGTCCTTACTCCTTTACTCAAAGGAACAAGTTCCTGCTGAAATATCTGCAGAGCTTAACCTGCAAGTGCAAGAGAGAGAAAAGAGCCAAAAAAAAGACATCTGGGACAGAACTGAGGAGACTCCTTATAAATATGCCAAGGAAACTTTTTTCCCACTCCACCCCACTTTAATAGAAAGTAAAACAAAGCACAACAAAAAAACAAACCCCAAGAAAAAACATTTCAACCAGGTCACATGCGTGTTGAAATGGAGGTAAGAAACCACTTAAAGCTCTTATAGGATTGTAAGCCCCTTTGATAGTTCTGATAATTTTAAAGGCCTAATTCCAATACAGTATCTGGCAGCCTGCAAGGGCACATTTTACTAACCATAGGCCACCAGATCATGATAGATGATGACAGAAAACATTAAAGGTAAAGCAGATGTAAGACCATAAAACATTTCAAGCTGCACAGTGCCAACAGCATTAACTAGCAACTATGACTGTAAAAGAGGAAAAAATAGCTGGGTCTTTCCACCACCTGCAGGCCCAGGGAGCCCTAGCAGAATTGGAGGGCCAGGATGGTCAGCGCCAGGCATGCGTACATGACATGAAAGTCTTCTTTGCTACATCAAAGCCCAAATTTCATGTGTTACATGAACTTCATGAAGTACAAGATTGGATTAATTAAGGTTAAGAAAACAGACCTATACAATAGATTTCACTAGTTCTCTTCAGCTGAAGAACACCAGTGGTGGTGCCTCAGAAGAGCAGCAAGGCAGGAGACATCCTGGCAGCTCATGTCAGGCAACCTGTCACTTTCTCTTTGTAACTGTATAGCACTCTGACTTTGGAAAGCATCACTCAGATCTTCGCTGTGATGAACGTCTCAGCTTACAGTAGAACAATTTAGCAAGACACAATAATTTTGCCTTAAATCCCCCGCAAACCTTATTCAAGAGCAGCAGTGTAATCATTGCAGGTGGCAACGCACACTTCAACTCTGCCTGAGAGTATTTATGCAACGCATTTACGCAGTTGCAACTCTGACATGTAATTCTGATTGCTCATTCCTTACAGGTGTCTCGATACAATGACAACGGCCATAATCACAGAGTTAAGCTTATTCCAGTCATTAAATATAAAACCTAATATTTCACATCCCAAACTATTTAACAGAAAGGAAGGTATCACAGAGATCATCGCCTCTGTGTATGGAAAAGTCTTGAAAGCTGCTCTCTTCTACATACTGTCTTCTGTAAGGCACTATGAGCATATTCAAAAATTAACCTTCAAGTTTTTATTTTTTCAAACAAAAAAAACCCCATAAACAAACAAACAAACAACAAAAGTACGAGCTCCTCTGAGTGACGTCTATCTGGGTAATAAATTGCCAACACCACAGACAATTAAATTAAAAGCTGTTCAATATGTAAGGAGGAGGGAGTTGACTACTGACCAAGTCTGACATATAAATAGCTTGTTAATTTGTCAGCAAGCCAAAATAAACGGATGGGCTGGCTACAGGTGCAGGTAAATGCCTCTGAAAGATACATCAATAAATCATTTAGCCCTCTATAACATTTTAGATTACAGTCACTTAACAAGAAGGACATTTTTTTTGCCTTTGCAACATGACTTGTGAGTGCTTCAAGTTAGCCATTTTAAGACAACACTTGAGATAGGACATTAAAACATCCTTTTCCAGATCTCTTATAACCTACTCCTAGGAGAAATTATAAAACATATCTTCTGTTCTGCTTATAGCAAAATACATAATCCAAGATTATGGGGTATTACATACTAATGATCAACTAAATCTCCAAGTCCAAAACGCTCTCTATGAGAGAATAAATCCTGCCCTGATATTTTCTGTAGACGTAGAGACAAAGAAACAGTTTGCTGAATGTCAAGGCAAGCCAGAAAGCCAACATCCTAGTCTCACTAAATGCAGAAGTATCTATATGGAAGGGTGAAAAGTGGGTCATCATGTATTAAATGTGTTCCTTCCAAGTAAAATCACTTGGTTCTCATAATTCTCCATCTCAAATACTTCTTCAAAGACTCAGCCACTGGCTCTCTCCTCTTTCTGCTCAAACACCATCTGCTGGGCCATTTTTCTATGAAAATGATACAAGTAGCCACAAACAATAACAGGCAGAAGCTTAACTGCATGTTCAAAGAAGGCCACCCTCATATTAAAACCAGAAACACAAATACACAAGAACCATATATGCTTCTATTTTTCAAAAAGCTTAAAAGTATATTCACAAGCCATGAAGTCATTTAGTAAAACGACTAAAATCTGGTTTCTAATGGACAAAGACCATATAAAACTTTACATGGATGTTTCTGATTTAAAGCCAGTTCTAACTTTTGCCTAATGAAGCGTATTTCTTGGCAGCCACAAATTACTTTAGATAGTCACTTTAAGGACTTTTAGGTAAACTAGTCGATTAAGGAATTACAGTATTTCCATGCTGAGGAATAGCTGGAAAACATATAGCCATTTGGAAAGCAGGCTGGAACAGGACAATGTAACAGTGTTTGTCTATGTGCAAGAGACAGCACTGCTTAGAAGTTTCTTCCAGACTAACCTCTTAATTGCCCTATTGCTAGAAAAACAGTAGGAGCGTATATGGATGAAAAGGTACATAGGAACATGAAGGACTAGTGCTTACTTCCAAAAATATGCCATTTTATTACACCTATGATAGGAGGAGTCTTCACATACTTACAACCAAACATGACAGACAGGCACACTGCTGAACATGCATTATAAATCGGTGCTAACAGCCAAATCCAGACAGAACCCCAGTTACACTGCCAAAGCTCACTAAGGTATTACCAAACCTATAAAAAAACACAAAGGGTGTGACACAACCCCATGGCACATCTGTCTTGAGTGGGAGGGCTGGGGTTAAAACTATCGACAGCAACAAAATGAGAATGCTGAGAAGTATCTGTAGTAGACCCCGTTAACAGAACTAGGAAGACCTACAAGCTGCTCAAGGCAGTCAAATAACAGCCTGTGATCAATAGGAGCAAATACTGCTGGCAGATCAAGCAGGATCAAGACTACATAAGCCTCTGCAATCTGTATGAATAAGTAAATCATGACAGGCTGCGCTGAAAGCCGTGGTGTTAGGCTGATGCTTGAAAAACTCAACTTTTTTAAACAGTTGGATAGTGTCAGTAGATAAGACAGTAAAAGTACTGTTAACACCCCTCTTTGAAGTCTGGCTAGAATATGGATAAGTACATGGCAAAAGTTGCAGAAACAGCCTTTGGTACCTTTTTCTTTTCCTACCACTTACTAAGGGAGAAAAAAGGTTGTTAATAAAATGTTAAATATGTTTAATCACTAAAACAAACAACACCTCAGTAAAGCTGGTTAGCAGAGCTAATTGAGTGCTCAAGAGTCATATGACAATCTCCCATTAGCTCTCTGTTACCTTATTGGGCTTGAGTGAGAAAAGATACTCAGAATAAGCAAAGAAGTGATTTTTATGAGCATCCCAGGTTGCCAAAGTTCTGCTTCTGCTGCAGCTCTACTCACTTCATTTGTAACTAAGTTGGGTCAGAATGATTTTGAAAATCCAGTCAAAACAGTTTTAATGATAAGCAGGCAAAAGAAGGAACCCATCCAGGTACTCTCACATCATCTTCTAATAGCATTCTAATGAGCTGGTATTTACAAAAAAATGGTGGTGTTTTGTCCCTTTCAGGATATCAACATAGACAGGAGTCCAGCTTGCCTACCTCCTGATATTTAAGAGAGTTAAGAAACATAAGGAGCACCGAGGAAGTACAAAGAATCCCAACTACTAACAAGAACATTTAGTTACGGGATTAGAAGTTGATTAAAAAATGTTAAACATTATTCATCACACTGGTGAGACCTGCACTCCAGTTACAACAAACAATATGAATTGGGAGCTCAGCTGGGTGCCTGAACATTTGATGGGTACTAATAAAGACAACTGAGAACAAAATTAACTTTTTTTTTTTCTCCTGGAATAGGTAAA
Organism: Loriculus beryllinus; assembly: GCA_039877255.1. Taxonomy (NCBI): domain Eukaryota; kingdom Metazoa; phylum Chordata; class Aves; order Psittaciformes; family Psittacidae; genus Loriculus; species Loriculus beryllinus. The sequence continues at coordinate 24,199 of JBCJKH010013395.1, read as the reverse complement.
ACTGCCACTGGTCACACTGGATTACTGTCAACAGAATGAGCTCCAACAAGCTCAGAGTCAGGATTAGTAACACACTCCAGGGAACGCAAGACATTTGAGAATGATCCAGGTCAAGAACTGGAGAAATGTATAATATTTATGATAGACAGGCTGAGCGGCAGCCTCCCACACTGCTGAAGTAATTACTGCCCCAGTGTCACTCATTTTATTTTATAACTATACCTTGTCTTGATTTTAAGGAAAAAATTATTCAGACAACTTTCAATTGAAACCAGGGAAAATAACCAGTGTTCTTTCTGGGCTTCTCTTGTCTCCTTACTGAGTCTTCAGTGAAAGAGACTACGTACGTGCCAGACTGGCTGGCTGCTTTCTCACTGATGATGAACGGATATGCACTCATCACCATGCCTTAAAAGCTTTCACTGCTTTGCTCTATTGCACATTGGTGTACCTCTGATAATTATTGAAGCATCCATTTCATTTGAAGGCTGGCTTATCCTCTTACATTCTGATTTAAAAGGTTTTGGTCAGTAACTTCAAATAGTTTCAGTATTGAGGAAGTTGATTTTTAGTTAATTCTTGAACAACTGCTTTGTATACCTAAACATCCCTTTGCTAAAGCACTTCAGAAGCAAGTATACCTGGTGGAGTTTTTGTCCCTATCCTGCCATTAGAAGAGCCAAGAGATATATATTAACACAACAGATTTTTTCCAACATGTTAGCTTTCAGCTATTTTTGTTAGGATCTGTTTGTTTCGGTCACTCCAAAGAAAAGATCAGTAACTCCGCACTCCAGAGAAACAGATGACACGTCTAATGCTTTTTTCACAGACCCTTCTGCAAAGGCAGTAGAAGGAACACCACCACAGCAAGGTCTGAAATTTAGAGGACAGGCAGTGGGGTCATTTCTTACAGCAGTATTTTTAAAATAGCCGTGATATGCCTACGCTGCACTATATGCTGCACCCTGCAAGGTATTGGAGGCAGTAAATTATCCACTCGGCCTGCACAGCTATCCACTACCTACTCAGTCAGGCTTCTGACAGTCAGATTAGGTCACCCAGCTCTAGCTGGGATAGCTCTGAACTACAATGCAGTAATAGCTGAGCAGGACTGGGAGGAAGCCACTTTTCCCTACTTTTTTTTTTCCCCCTTGAGCAAAGCCTTGCCGCCCAGCTGCTCAATAGCAGTCTCAAGGCTGTCTGTTAACTGCAGCTTATTCTGTTTGTTCCACCCAAGACAAAACAGAAGTTCCACTCACCAGAGCAGCCTCAGAGGAAGGTATTTCCTGTGGGCAGTCTCTGTTCTCAAACTTAGAGGAACAAAACCAGAGAGCATCTTCACTGAGATCTCTGGAACATCATTTTAGCAATGTTCCACATGGTAAAGTTTTGTGTTCATTTGTTTTCCCCCAGTTAGCTCCTTCACTGATTAGCTCTTTTGTTGTTTAATATAATATTCTCTTTTCCCTTGCTGTAAAAGAAAAAAAGGAATCACAATTGCAAAATCTCAGAGCGCTGGTTTCTTGTCAGCTGTATGATTTTTCATTGCTATTGATCAGTAACATCCCTTTTGCTTGTTTCCTGGTCATGAGAAAGCAGCTCCATGTGGTCACAGCCCAGTGACAACTGAGGAGAACACGGGAACTTCTGTGTCCTCAGCTTACCTTGTGGCACATATAACCACTGTTCTCTTGTCTTAGTTATATATCTTTCAATCTGGGGGGCTTTGGGAGGTTGGATTTAGAGACTCTCAATCTAATTACTATACTAATTTTTCATGGCAAAAGCAGGTCTGTCTTGCCAGACCATTCTAAAACATCTCACTGTAATTGATGAAATACCTGTTAACAACACATTCTTTCTCATTTGAACCCAAAGTATCCTCTATTATTCTCTGTTTGTTTGCATATTTCTCTGCCTTGTAACCAACAGCTGTCCTCAGTGCAGTAAATGGAGACAAGCTTTCCTTGGTGTTCCTGAAGCATCCGGCATAAGGGTTCCAGGCCTAACTGTTACTTTTGGCACTAGAAATACCAATCAGAGTGCATGTGTTTCACTGAAGCAACGCTCCTGCAAGGATCACTGACATGCACAGAGTTGACATTTGTGCCCATTCTACTGCAGCCTACACAAGATTAAAGACTGAAGTTTCAAATCTCTCTTATGATCAGTATTTTCAATTGCTACCATGAAATCATACCTTGCACATTCAGATGACTTTACAAGAGAAATGTCACTGCATTTGCAGACCTATTTCCCCATAGATTTTCTGATGGCGCTTCCAGAAGGGGGTACAACTGGGGTGGGTGGGAATCAAATTAAAGTTAAGCAATTTTTTTAAAAAAATCAAAATTTTAGTCAGAAATTCAAAACCGAGCCTTTGGTAACACTCTTTTGCTGGCTTAAACTCAAACTGAAGCATTACTGAGTTCTTCTGAAGTAAATTTACATAAAACCAAACTTTTGTTCACAAGTTCTACTGCACTTCAGCTGCCATCTTGATTTAAATGCTAAGCAAAATGAGGAACAAAATCCTGCTTAGCAGATCGGTGACAGCACAGAGGAGACATGCTATTACTTGAATGAGAGGAGCTTCTACTTCTATGCATGATTAGCTGCTGCAAATTACTTTCTCAATGCAACTGTAATAAAGTTCTAACTTAAGAACAAATTAAAGGAAATATGAGGTAACCTAGAACAGTTTCAGCTTGATCTTAATTTTACGTACTCAAACTCCAGGTAATGTTTCAGCCATGCTAATTGTTTTTCTTAGGTCACTCCAGCCTAATGACCTGGTTCCCTTAACCTGATTGAGACATGATTTCTTGAACGAAATAGTGTCTCCACAGTAATTTTTCTCTCCAAAACATACAGGTTTGCAGAATCAACATCATCTTCTGTAATTTTACGAGACAAGCTATGTTTTTGTCATAAAAGGGGATTCGAACTGTGGCCACTTCACCCCATGAGGGCTTGTCTATTGAGAGCATTTATTTCACCAAAAGGTGACAGATGCTGTGGGATTTCCAGCCAGATCTTACAATGGGCACATCTGAAGTCAGGGGAAGCAGTTTGTATGACTGAAGTCAAGACTTATTTTGACAGTGATTTCAGCGGACACAGGATCACTGACACTACTTTAGGCAAAGTCTATTTCATCTTATGCAGTGATTTTACTGATCCAAGAGCGGCTGTCTACAACAGCAAGTCCCTCCCCACAACAAACCATGCTGTCAATGTCAAAGTTGTGAACTCTGAAGCTGTGCAGATTTCTTGCCTTTCATTTTTGTTGTACATTAACGTATACCATTTTATTCAGTTTTACGTTATTATCTGCTTTAATCCAAGTAACTAAATCAAAACATAAACCCACATTCCAAATCCCAGTCTGGCAGCACTACTTGGAAACTTCCTGAAAACTCCATAAACCATATGCAAATTAAATATGTTTTTCGTTTTTACACAGGCAAGGAGACAAACTTGTAACTACTCAGCACAAGGGGCAAGCCTGTCAACTTGAATACTTGACACTGCCACCGATTCTAATACTTCTTTGGGATCTTCTTTGAGACCGCTTGCCACAGATGTGAGCTCTGCATGGCAAGGTCTTCATAAAGGCAGCACAAATGAAATGGTGGCAGCATTATTGCCACTGCTGTTCGCTGAACAGCTCCTCAGGTTTTGACAGCGCCAGGCAGGCTCAAGTTGGCGAAAACGCCACTGATAATTGCCGTTGCATTTCGGTTTTACGGTGGCAGACACAAGAAGCAAGATCCTTGTGAGATGTGAGCGGTTCACCCCCTACAGCAGCAATATGGTAAAGTCCAGCTAAATGAGCAAACCGTAAATCTCCTCCTCGCAGCACCGAATCTCTCCCCGCATCTGCGTGCGAACCCGTCCCAGTTTCCCTGCCTGCTGCCTGCCATCCCTGTGACAACATGCAGCACTGCCTTACCCACAATGCACCCTCGCGCTGGCACACACACCCGCCCGGCGCACACACACTCACACACTCACGCTCTCCCAGCCAGCCCGAGGCGACAACGCACACACTCACACTCGCGTCGCCGCTTACACACGCAACGCCCCCCTCCCGCCGAGGAAGCCAACTTACCCCCAAGTTACATCTCATTCAAAAGCCTAGTCCTCCTCTGCAACCGCCTCGGCTCGCCTGCCTCCCTTCTGCTGCGGAGAAAGGCCACAGATGTCTGCGAACACTTCTAGGCAGAGCCCAGCCAGTGCAGAACAAAGGCGGTCGGGGTTGCCTTCATCTCGGCACAAGGCAGCCAGGAGCTATTTTCAAGCTTGTTCGCTCTCCCCCCTCTGAGGGCACCCTGCTCTGTTTCTCCCTCTCTCTCTCCTCTTTGCCTGTCCAGCTACTGCACAACACACATCAATTATTCATTGCTTGTCTCCCGGTTTCCAGGCAAAACCAATCACAGATGGAGTCTTGCTAATGGGCTCATGCCGTACTTGCCAACAGGCTATTTGTGCTCAAGCTACAACCCTCTAGAGACAATAAAGAGAATCAGGTTAAGCTTTAAAACTTCACACGTACGCGAACAGACCTAAACCGGCAATATACATGTAAGCATCCCTATGACATTGCTTAGGAGTACGTCTTCAGCACACAGCATGGCAGAAGGCTGCTTTAAATCTTCTGAAAGGGTTTTAAGAAAATCAAACACTCAGAAAAATCTCACCTCAGCTGCATGTTACTGATAGTGATGGTTTTCTTTTCTGCCTCTAGTGATCCATCTCTTGCTTTCCCATTACACCTCTCCCTCCTTCTCCCATACTCATGCACGCACAACACACACACGCACGCACACGCAGCTACTTTGCCAGAAGGAAGAGAGAGAAAGAGAGGAGGAAAAAAAAAAATACACCCAGGCAGCTCACATTTCAAACTTGCAAGGAGGGGTGGTGCTTAAAACGCGAGGACAAAGCCTCTCTCTCTGGCACCCAGCCAAAATACTAAAATAAATCCCCCCGATCAATTAGTTGGCAGCAACACTTGTTCGCGTCCGCGTAACAAACCACTGAGGGCACCGGGGCTCAAAAGTCTTTAGATTTGGGAAATCTTACGCACTTGTTTCCCCCCTACCCTGTTTGCTGAATGCTGTTGACTAAATCCATCAAACTAGTCATGCTAATTAACGTCCGGAGCAGCCCCGGCGGCGGAGCAGCCCCGGCTCGGGCAGCCCCCGTGGACGGGAGTTTCCTTCCGGACCGGCCGCCGCCCCGCTCAGCGCAGGAGGCACCGGTGGGGCCGGGCGGCCCGGCGGCTCCGGCTGCAGTCCCGAGGGCGACCAGCACCGGGGGCGCGTCCGCGGGGAGCGCAACGAGCCCGCTCAGCGCAGAGACACTCCGCGGCAGAGGGAAACTGAGGCACGCAGGCGGTCAGGGGCTGCCGGCCGGAGCCGCTGCTGCTGCCGGGAATGTCGTGCTCGGGCTCCCGCTTGGGATAGGTTTTATGAGCTCAGACCTGCACCTCAGCTGGCCGCCCGCAGCCCCGAACAGCATCACCCTTTCCCACGCCAGTCCGAGTTCAGCGCTGCCCAGGGAAGAGTTTTAAACAAGTTTCGCAGATCAGACTGTACCACAACGCAACCGTTAGTGGACAGCGTTTCAACTGTCAGTGTCAAAGAAAAGAACAGAACAGGAAGGTAACGTGACAGTTTTTTTGCTCCCTCTCAGAGGGAAAACTGTCAGTTTAAGTTGTGGCCAGCCGAACACCAGCCTTTTCCTGCCAACCTCCTGCGGTGGGGAGCCACTTCCTTCCCCGGCACAACCTGCACGAAGTACCTCCACCTCTTAAAGGCGCACCCGGCCCTTTCGCTGATTAGCCGCCTGCAGGCTCCAGCGAAAACCCAAACAAAACACAACAGCAAAAAAGGAGGGATTAAACAAAAAAATACGGGCTCCCCAGCAAAATTCCTTCAGAGAAAAATTGGCCCCAGCTTTCTTTGCCACGCTTATACAGTCACTTCAGTGTGCTTCGCAAACACCTTAGCAGAGTCTGCAACATGACAGATTGGAGCAACAAACTATCACAGATACCAAAGAGCAGCTCTTCTCTGAAAAATTACTCCAGTAAAAAAGCATTGTAAAATTTCATGGTTTTTGTTTGTTTGTTTTTTTTTTGTTATTCCCAGGGAATCCACTTCAAACAAGTGAAAAGTAAGTGTGTTCTTCCCTTAACTTCCACTCCTGACATGTGATGAGCTCAAGGTCAGCCTGTCAGACAGGGTTGTTGCTTTCTCTCCTCAGCTGTCAGACTAAGCAGCATTACAAACCAAATCCTCCGTAACACTTGGGCAACCTCAGAGCTGCACCAGCCTGACCAAAGAAAGACTCTTGACAACATGGCTGCTACAGGTGGTACAAAGCACAGTGCGGGGCCGGTACCCACAGCGGGTGGGCTGTCCGTACAGAGCGGGCAGGCCTTCAGCTAGGTTCTCAGAGAGCGAGGTGGACCCACGGGGCTGCCGGAACAAAATGTACTTCCCATTGTACCTGATCAAATCTGAGATTCAGTCACAGAAAATTACAGAACCTCTTGCAACTTTTTTTATCAGAGGGGATGGATGCTTTAAAGAGCAGTAAATCATCCAGATGGGCTGGCAGAAGAGGTAACAGCAAGCAGGAGTTTAGAGGACTGGCAAAGCAGTGTGACACAACAGAAGTGTGTTGATAATCCCAAACAAGGACCAAAGTCCCTACTAATGTAACTGCACTGACTACAACTTGGGGGATGTGAATGAAATTTATAACTAAGTCAATATCAATTTTAAATAGACACAGAACGCACAATTTTGTGCTTGTTTCAAGTTTTACTAGATTTACAAAATCCATAAGCTATCATGGTGGTATTTCATACTTTGAAAAGACACACCACCACCAAGAACGTATCAGGCAGTTGCAAGGCCCCAATATTAGGACTGACTGCTTCCTCATACAAGCCTCAATGAAATCTTATATTCTGAGGGAAAATATTTTTATTATTTCCATACAGAAAACTTGTATTACCCAGTATCCTCTGTTTTTCTCCCTAAACACCATCGTAAGTAAGAGGATTGACTTTTTCCCTCTCTGCAATTAAACGCTCTTTCTAGTGTAACAGTGTTTCTCTTTCAAGCTGCCTGTCTTTTCAGCGGAAGTGGTTTAGAGTAGACAAATCACTTATCTAAAAATTATGTACTTACTTCTCCTTTGACAAATCTTCAGCAGGTTTCTAATCCCACCCTGCCACTTGAAATATCACTTTCTGTGATGACATTTGAGTCACAGTTGTCAGAAGCATCAGGCTCTGTAGTTAAATGGATTAAATGACACTTCATAGCATGCAGTATTTTGAAGAAGGAGTGGTTTATCATTTGTAGAAATTAATCATAACAGTTTTTTCTCTAGGGCAAATTCCCAATCATTTTTAAAGATTACTATGTTTAAGCCCCACTGACAGCAGTATGTCAAATTACATCACAGGGAAGGTTATCTCAGGCAGCGATTACTGTTAACAAGAAGCACTGCAGACATCTACTACTGGGAGGAGTAGGTCCGCACTGGGAAGCACCTTTTAGATGCAGCAGTGGAAGAGCAGACTCTTTGGCTGTGCTTTGTGGGGCTCTGTGGAACTCCAGGGGTCCCACTGTCCAGTACTGTGCCTGAGCAGCTGCTCCCCCATGGGGCCAGTGAGATGCTCAGCCCAGCAGGGGAGGTGGGCTGAGGTTAGGGCATTGTTCAGTCCTACAGGGGAGAAAGAGAAGACACTTATTTGGGCCACCTCCAGCTGATTAATGAGAAGAATTCAAAGCCACATCTACCTCAAAGCAGGAGGCAGCATTTGTCCGTTTAATGCATGTTGTCAATGCCAAGTGATACTACTGATCCATCTTTTCCAGTCTTACTCCTGTCAGTTACTGCTTGACAAAGAAACACACCACCAGCACATCCATGTGGTACTGCTCTTCACTCTCCATGCAAGATGCTTCTCTTTCAAGCAGTGTATTTTAAAAAAGTCACAAGTCCATTCTTAAGTCATGATGGTGCAAGAGACCTGTATGTCCACGGAACACCGATTTGTATGGCAAACAAGATAACAATGTGGACAGATCTGTACACTCAGATGCCTTCGACTGCTTGACATAAATGGCATGATGCTTATCTTCAACTAGTTCAAGTGAGATAGCCTTTGCTGCTCTACCTCCTTGCCCCTCGGTGATATTGCAAAACTACATACATGAATACCTGTAATAAAGACACAGACCACCAACAGAAGAAGAAGGAAAGGGTGCAGAGGGGTGGAGGTCAAATCCCCATTCAGATACTTCAGTATCAAGTAGACTGTACAAGGGGTGGGGGGATACCATCATGTTCTACTGTAATTTCATATGAGAGGTGCACAGAGAAAAAAGCAGAAAAGTAGTTTAGAGAAAGAAAACAGAAGGGGTAAGGAAAGTAGCTGTAATATCAGTTATTGCCCACTGAGTCATAATATAACCCCTTAGCAATGCAAATTTTCTGACCAGATTTAAAGGTTTATCTTGGGGACTGATCTCTATTCATCAGGGCTTTGCTCCATTGCTGAACACAGCAGGGTAGTTCCTTACAACATTTGCCTAGAGCAGGTTATTTGGCTAAGAATTAGTTCCCTGGATATGTATATATTTTACTGTTGATTCAAAGGATTCAAAAAACTCTTTAGAAGGCTTACAATTACATAGCTGAAATACATGGAATACATAGATCAGTGGCCTTATGGATTTTTCCTAATGTTTCACAGCAGGTAGAGTCAGTTGAAGCTGTTATAAATCACAGGGCTGCTTCCCAGTTAGAAACCAACCATGTACTGGGCGAAAAAAAAATAATCCTTTGAGTGCATCAAGCGTCTTTCATGCATGACCCATTTTTCCAGAATCAAACTAACTCCATCCAGAGAGAGGTGTGAGAAGAAAACCCACTGAAAAAAAAAAAACCCCGAAGTAAAAATAAGGGACTCTTTTATGTGGTTTAGTCTTGCCTCGGTTAAGTCAAAGATTACTCCATTGCAGAGACTACTATGACTGCAGTATGCACCTTGGGCCCCTTCTCTATAAAACAAAGGTAGGAAAGTTACGAAATGTAACAACACAGTATTTCCTTCTCCTGCCATTCATGACCAGTATTACATGTGCCCTTGGTAGCTAAATGTTTTGACACACCTAGAAACACTGAATGCTGTTTTGGATGTGCACAATTATACTGACTGAGACACTCAAACCTTCTGAAAGAGACTTAAGCTGTATTTTATTTTCAAAGCCATGGAAATGCTCATGTTCTTGCTATTTCATGAAAATTTGTCCCTTTGAACCTAAGCAGTGGCTCAGGATAGGCCTGGGGGTTTTGCTATGAGAAACACCTCTCTCAACTGCAATAATCTTTAGAAAAGGAGGTCTACCTTAAATTCATCTAATAAGATGCAATGTCATGATTTTCTGATCTCTATTTCCTTCCTTCCTTCCTTTCTTTTTTCCTCCCTTCCTGCCTTCGACTAAATGTTTTTATGACATCCAGGAAAACAAAAAGATCTATAAAATTACAATGAAATACAAGGGGAGGGGAACCCCACAATCAGAAAGTGAAGCCACATTCATCATGCTTATATCTTTGGTTCTCACCACAGCTATACTTTTATAGAAAACTGAGAAGCAAGAGTAACCAAACCATGCAGAAATAAAGAATGAAGTACACTAAGGAAAAATCACATCTGTAATGTAGGATGACAGTCAGAAGAGACGCTTTATAGAACTAAAAGAGAAATCCCTGCACAATGACAGCATCAGTTCAGAGTTGTCTCCAGCACTATTTCACCCGCAGCAGAGCTACTGCCACTGCCTCCTCCCAGCCCAACTTGTCCGTTAGGCATCTCTAAAGACAGATGGAACACACCCCACTTGTGATGCTCTGCCTGTCTTTTACTGCATCTATTTTGCTACAAATAATAAGATGTTTAAAACATGTGGAAGCATCATTTTCCCAAATTTTAGAGATACTTTAACTTTTAGATACTTCCATTCAAACTCCTTGGTAGAAATGGTGCACGGCAGAAATGCCTTCAGCGCTCATCTCACTTTCATTGCACCTGAACTAGAGTTCATGACATCTCTTCTAACAAATCAGACAGAAAGAGAAATTAACTGAAGTCCTTTCCATATTAAATCCACTTCTTCAGCACAATTAAGTGGATTTCTGACACATTTTTCACAAACTTTAGGTTAAATATTTTTATACCATGTCTTCCAAACTGCCCAATGTTCCTCATATAGCGTAGACACATTCGGCCTGCTACCACTTTAGGGAAACATCTGATCAACTGTTCCTTTAGATTTCAAGCTACTCTTTTAGCGTTCTCAGCATTTTTGAGCTACTCAAGATTATACTCTTAGTCAATTTTTGTTCGTTTGTTTTTATTGTTTTTTATTATTTTTCTTATTTATTTTGATTAGTTTATTTCACTGTTTTATTGGGCGTGCAGCCATTCATATCTGAAGCCTCACCTCTGGCAAGCTGTGGGTTAACTACAGCTAAGTTTCCTCTCTCCCCTGCTTACCTGATCAAGGGTATAAGTAGGCAGCTCTGAAGACAGCAATTTAATCAGGTCTAACTGAAAGAATGCAGAGAACTATCAAAACTGCAGCTTGTGTAGGGCTAAATGCATGCAAAAGAGTAAAAGAAAACTGAAGCTTGGAAAGTAGAAGCCCTGGCTAATGCTTCTGGACATGCCTTATTGCAGCCCTGTCCTTGAAGTGGTGCTGGTCAGGCTTTCTTAGAAGCAGCTTAATTTGAGTTGTCCTCTCCTCTACGTAATCTTGTTGGCCCCATCTTATTGAGCCGCCCCTAATCCAAAACTGGTTTTGAGAGGAAAACCTAGGCTGTTTGTTTAGATCCTTTTTTAATTATTATCTTCTAAAACCAATCCACTAAAATATGGAAGGTATCAGTAGTGAAAAGAAATATGTGATACAAACATCATGAACGGGACATAAATTCAATAAAAGAAGATATATCCTTCATTAGCTGCAGTACTTGCACTCTATACATAAGAAAGTTAATGACTGAGCTCTTTTTTCTGTGCTAGGAGTGAACTGTGAGAGCATTCAAGTAAGACAGCTGAGAAGCAGTGAATAATTAATAATAATAATAATAATAATAATAATAATAATAATAATAATAATGAAAACACCACTGAATGTCACTTTCTCCAAGACAACTGTGGAGTCTAGAAAGCCATTGAAAGTGCATACAAATGTTTAATGATGCCATATCTAACATATGAGAAGTTACACAAATAAATAAATAGAGAAAAGTCCAAAGTTACAAATTAAATAAATGAATTACAAATTGGTGGCTATGCATCACTATCTTGGAAAGCTTCCATTCTGAAATACAAAGACATTCATCATTTGGAGGCCAGCTCATGCTTCTAGCTTTGTATTTAAACAAATCCATGTATCATCATCATACACTTTTTAGATCAATCTGCCAGAAAGCCATACAGGGTTATTTTCAGTGATCTGTGAGATAAACTACAGTTTAGCTTGCAAAGTGGCCTAATAAGGCAAAATGCCCTTGGTGAAGACCAAATGCAGTTACTGTCACTCTCCCCCACCCCATACACTACTCAATCTCTACAAGCACCCATTAATTTTCCCCACTTACTGTAGAGGATTACTGCATTAGCAACGAGACAGAACTAGAGGAATCTTTATCATTTTGTCTGTTTTGATACTCAAATATACCATGATTTCAGAAGAATGGAAACGCTCTGAAATGAAAGTGGTTTTGCTCAGATTTGTCAAGGAAACATTTTGGTAGACAATAATTTTAAGAGAAACAACAGCTTAATATTGGTTTTGCTTTCAGAAACTTGCAAACTGGTTCTCAGTCAACTCCAAATATTTCAAAGCCTCATGTTACTTCAGTGCCATGTTCCCTTCCACCATGCTGGCAGTGCAACAAGGCTTTAAAATGGATACAAAGGACTCTCAGCAAGTATATGTATGTTTAAGTATTAGTAAGGATCTTCTTATAACTAAAGATGTTCCAAAATCCGTTAGATAACTTAGAATTTGAGAAAAGTACTCATTTTGAGATGTTGCTGCTTGGAGGGGGGAGGGGGGGAATAATTCTGTAACAATTTATAAGAGCAAGATTAAACACAGCAATTAACATAGGCTTCTATCTTTAATAATTCTTCATATACCTGTTTAGCTGATTATAAGTCATAGCTTCAGGCTGTCTGCCTGCACTGCTAGGACACAGAGAGCAGCCTTTGCTAAATTGACTCTACTGGCTATGCTCATGCTGCAAGAGCTGTTTTCAAGGACAGATGTACAATGTTATATGGGTAAAGAGATGAGCAAATTAAAGATGGGTGTTCTGTCAGGAAAGGGACTGAAGAACTTGTGTCAGCATTTCACCACATTAATAGAACCCCAGACTTTTAACCCTTCAACACCTATCACTTACAGAAACACTTTCCTCATATAGATAGCACAATTGCATCTGCTCAAATAAAATCATAAAAACACAATCACCCAGAACAAATACAAGGGCATGCACGATAGATAAACATATATTTATATATAGGTGCATAGGAATTCGTGAAGAGCTTTTAATCCTTCTTAAACTGTGATTAATTTTAAAGCATCATGGCTTGTGAGTTAAAAAGCTGAGAACAGTAGAACATGAAGTTACCAAAACATATTACTGCCGCACAACACAAAAGTTATCCTTCAATGTCAGATCATCAATAAATGTTCAGAGCATTCCTACCAAACAGCTACACTCAGATCTTTGATTTTTCTTCATATTTATTCTGCATATTTCTGTTTAAAGCAGTATATGTATTTCTTTAAAGGAGGCTGAAAGACTTTAAGACCTACTCAGCTCTGAGAAATATTTAACAGTACAATCACAGAACAGAGCTATACCGGCAACTCCTACCAAGTGTAGACACAGTTCATACTGGCAAGAGGCCGTGTCCTATATTGCCTTGATTGGCTTCCCATTGAAATTAAGTTTACAATCAAGGATTATGTGATCTCGCTAACAGAGGGCTTCTGGCATGTAAATGAACACATCTTATTTTACTAGAGCATTTCTAGCACAGAGCTAGTCTACTTTGAGACTAAGAGCAAGTCTACACCTTGCAGTGTTCACACTTCCAAGATTTTTTAATAACTTCACCCATCTGTTAAATAATTTACATTCTGTTAGAATATGCAGCAATAGTATGGCTATGAAAATATACATTTCCATAACCTGGAAACTATCCATCAGTGTTTAACACTATTTCTTACTTCTCTCCTGCAATGCTGCATGGAGTTTCACAAAAGTAGTGCTTTAATGATGTGCAGGCAACAGTAAGGAATTTTGACTGTGAGACCCTTTGAAATGACTTAAATAAGAATCCTTCCACTGTGAATGACAGCAACTTCCCTCTTCTTAATCAATATGCTTCAGATTAGTCTTTCTGTCCACTATATACAACACATTGTTTTGGTGGCTGTTCAGTTCTCTCCATTGAGAACTGAACAGTTCAAGACAAATGCTTTAGGACGGGAGATTTGATGATGACCTATTTACCTTGAAGCCTTCGAGGTGAAAACCAAGAATTTTGCATGTTACCTCAAGCTCTAAGCATGGTTTTGCTTTTTGTTTCATATTGAAATGCACTGGTAAGTCATATTTAAATGTAAACATTAGAGCTAAACATGTTCTTCAAAATTTTAACTAGAAAACTGCATTTTTAATCAGTTAATTTCTTTTCATTTTTTTAAAGTACTTAGACAATAGACACTGAAGCATCCCCCCTTTAACTACAAAAGCTGAAATGAAAGTTCAGCTTGTGAAACTGACTTAAATGAAGAAGTACAATCTGGAAAAGACAACAGAAATTAAAATTTTGGATACTTCCAACTTGAGAAAACATAATTGGATCTGAATTTCTAGAAGTGCTACATCTCCTGCAGCTAAGAGTTAAGCATCTTCAGCATATTTCCATTTGAGCATCCAAGAACTAATGAATTACAGGTCATTAGTCTGCTTTGGGAATTGCGGCCTCTATCACCACAGCAATTAATTCTTCACCAAATGGTCATTGTCAGCTCTCCAAACTATTTACTGACTACTGCACCTTTATCATCAACACTGTAAACTAAAAGTGATGGCAGGTTATTTAAACAAGGCTTAATACATGTTAGGGTTACTCTGCAGGCCACTTATCTTGGTCTGGAGGACTGGTACCTGGAAAACATAGTCTTTAAAATGATTCACATCAGAAATCTTTCTTAAAAAGATCTAATATACTTTCATCCCTGCAAAGAAAAATTAGTAGATTCAAAGCAAATTGCTTATACCAAAGGTTGGAGAAGTAGAGCAACAAAAGTGGAATTTCTTTTTACTTTGGGAAAGGAAATGGTAGACATATTTACAGAAATATATGTCAGCAGACATATGTCTTTTATGCTTAAAGATAGTTCTGTGATGAGGGATTACTGATACTAAACCATCATAAGGCAAGTACTCCCAAGAAGGAAAGATAGAGATCCTAAAGTGCCTCACATTCCATCAAAACCATTTTTAACCATTTCCCATGCCAGACACATGCCACTGACTGCAAGCCATCTCCTGGTAGCAAACTACTTCAAGACCATGCCACAGGTTTCTTTTTCCACATGAGAACAGACTTTTTCTTGCCTTCGCCATGAAAGCAGCCACAATTTACTCCATTTTTTTTTTTTTCCCTCTTCTCATTTTTGGTAGCAATTTCTCTATGGCAAAGATTTTAGTAAGGATGGGAGTAGGTGATGACTCTTGCTTCAGTTTTGCTATTGGCTTCAAGAGAAAAACATGTAAGATAACACTTCTAACTCAGTTTATCTCCATTGACCTGTGCTCCCTCCACCAGCCTCAGCATGAAAAAACCTGACACATACAAACACACATTCTTGTTTTTTCTGTTGCAACTTAATTTAAATTACTGAATATGGTTTCCAAACTAAAGTAATGGATTGGTGAGGAAACTTATGAAATACCTTTAAATTTGGATTTACTTAAAAAAAACCCAAAACAAAAGAAGAAAGCCCATTCAAGTGTACAAGTAGCTCCTTTACGCTGGGAGTATAAAATATCCCATCAATTTACAATGAGCAAAAAAAGAAAAAAAAAAAAAGATCAAACCAACATTTTGTTTTAAGTATCACCTCTGCCACAGGGAGAGTCAGTCAGGATGTATGAATTCAATGTAATTAATATTCATATGACTAATCACTGGGGTTACACCACTGCCCGGAGACCCAAGAAAGAGTAGAACAGCATCATTAACAGAAATTATCAATACTATTTGTTAACTTTTAGCTTTAAAAGTACAACTGAATTCTTAAGACTTAGACACTGGCTCATATAACAGAAAGAATGATTTATGGGTATTCAGCAAGAAAAAAAAGGCATGAATCCCTAAAGAACACCACAGGAAGGCAAGTAATAACCCTAAACCTACTAAAATGTGGAACATAATTTACATGATTCTTATAAAATATTTATGTTACTTTCAAAGTATTGACTGAGATATCTGATTTCATCAAAAACATCAAAACATTCTCTAAATAATTACATCAGATTAAACAGCTGATATTTAAGTAACAATGCTCTTTGAGGGTAGTCATCCTGCAGGCAGAGGAATGCAAAGGTAAGAAAAAACAGTGTGGGAAACCACTTCTGTGCTGTGGTTAATATTACTGAGGATGACTCTGTCAATCAACTGTAATGCAGGCTAGCAAGTAAGCTCAAACACAGACTGGAAATCTGAAGGAAAATCCATACATTCTTTTAACTCTTGCATTTAACTGCCAGAGCAGCAAGTGGTGTCCTTGGACGGAGCAACAAAGACAGGGGGAGCAGCCACTGCTGCAGCTGCCTTCTGGGATGGCAGAGCTGAGAGGCGGCAGCATGGGGAAGGAAAAGCTGCCAAGGTTGAGGTGTGCTTTGAGGAGCAGCCACACTGGGGTTTCCTGCAAATTAGACCAAATTCTCTCGAGTAACCGAGCACATTTTCCCTTTTATGTCTGTAAATGCAAGCAAAAAAAAAGAAAAAAAAAAAAAAAAAAAAAGAAAAAAATGAGGCATAGAAAAGAAGGCACTCCTGGCCAGAAACTTAGGAAATAAAAGCTGTACCCAAACCCCAATACATTTGGTTATATTTACAGTCAACAGAGAAGAGAAAAATGAAGGAAATCACTGAGTCGCCATTTGAGCCCTGTCTGGAAGGAATTCAACACATTAACTCAATCGATTATACTAGTGCATAACAGCAAATCCACTGCTTGTCTGCTATCCTCACTCCAGGGAATAAATGAGCAACAAGCACTGCTGGTATATTCCAAAGGCAGGAGGTGAGGAAGTCACCTTGCTCTGAGAGGTGCAGTACTGGGTGCTGATAGAAAGCTCTTGGTTCCCTGTGACAAGCCTGGCTTCCTTCTGCCACTGACTGCACTGCCCTGAACTTAGTCTCATAAAAACATGATCCTTAAAACTGAAATGTTTGGTTAAATTTGGTGTCTGACTGCCTTCAGGCAAGAACTCACAGTGGTAAACTGCAATTAGTGCAAAAGATTATGGAATTGAGTTAACACTGTTCATTTCCACCAGAGGTTCACCACTTCTAGGAAGACGATATTAAATCCAGGACGAAGCCTCACAACTACTATAAATTATTTATCCTCTCGCTCCAAAATGACAGTAGCAGAAACAACCGTGTGATGAAGGCAGTTGGGAGGTTCAAGACAGCAGTTCTTAGTTCTCTGACATGGTTAACTCAGTTCCCACCTCTTCCTCTCCAACCCTTGCCTTTCTTTACCCTCTTTCCTGTCTATCTGGGTTACAGGTTCTTCAAAGAAAGGATCTTCAAAATGTGTGCAGAGTTTCTTAGTGCAAGTGGTCTTGATCTCATATTGGACTTTTGAAACCAACACCGCAACCAAGCAGCCCTGCATCAGTGCACCAGAAAAAACAAACATTACATCCTTTGCAAAGTTCTGCACTGTCTTCTTTGCTGGTGACTGCACCAGATGAGGTTCCTTCTTATGATATAGAGTACTCTGACTACAGCTAGTACTTGGGATAACAAATGTATGTCTATCTAATTAACAGATTAAAGCAAAACCTAAGGGGTTTGTTACCTTGTTTAAAAAGGTAACATTATACATCTAAGAAGGCACAGAGTGATATATTTTTTCCTTTAAACAAGTTTCATTGTAATCAACCATGTGACTGTAACAACTGAGCACCAGATTTTGTTACCTTGGTTAAGTGGCCTTTCGATACAGTATGGGTTGTGGGATGGTCTGGGTTACCTTGTTACCATCAGTATCTGTTCAGCAGCATATACAAAGTAAGCTCACAGGTCACAGTTCAGTTTGCAACGCCTACCTTGTCAAATTTGTTATCTTGAGTTTGAAATCTATTTTGATCAAGAAGTAAAGGACTTAAATCAGATACAGCCTGGTTAATTTGTTCAGACCTAAATTACTTGTCAGGTTTGCTAAATTTCTGCTCATGTTGAAGGTGTCCACAGTTCAAGAGAATTCCATACCCAGGGATTCTGCTTTGACAATTTTTTAAATAACCTTATACTACACATCTGCAATCTAATGCTTAATAAGCTCTTCATCAGCAGGCTGCATTCCTGAAACATTATTCTTTACCTGCAATTTGGAGTGTTTCTCATTTAGTGGTTTTTTGTTGTTTGTTTTTTTTCTCTCCCACTAAAAATCTTTAAAAAGTTACTTTAGCAGGACTGATCAAAACATATCATACTTTTACAACCCATTTGCACTTCTGCAGACCAAGACGTAACAAAAGAACACCTCATGGTTGTCAACAACATGCACATATAAATCCACTCTCCCCATACATTTTTTTAAATTCAATTTACTGTGAGTGATTAAATTCTAATTTAAATTGCTGACTTTCCATCAGCAAAGGTTTGTCTTTGCCACTGCTTTTTGTTGGCTTCTGCTCCATGGAATAAATCCAAGATTTTTTTCTGACATCTTCAGAAATGAATTTAAGTTACCTCTACCTAATGTCATCAATATTCAATATTCCAAATACTCTACCTGTGACAACCAAGAAAACCCTTAAGTTTTCTTTCATATTCCCCTCCAACTAAACAGTAAAGTCACCAGATCAGGTCACATAACTACTTCTGATCTAAAAAGATCCAAGTGGGACAAGAAACAACCCTTAAGACAGTAGAGCCAGTGACACTCCTGACTAAGAGACATCCAGAGGATCCACACAGAGTATCAACAAGCAGCACACTTTTAAGCGCATACTTAAAACCGGCACTCAGTATTCCCCATGGAGTTCAATAAGCAGAGCAATTTCTCACCGTCTGTGCATTAAAAGCCAAGACAAGGGAAAAAGTTTCCATTAGATCTAGTAACAAAAACTATTTGTGCATACATTGGCCTTTCAGGCATATGTGGTCTTACACTTTGTCACTTCAGAGCAGATGCTTAATTGGGAGGAAGCAATTTTAAACATCTGTAGCCAATATCTGAGAAGCTAGATGAAGACCACACAGAGCCTTGAGGAAATTAAAAGTGTATGCAATTATGTCACTTCCTAGACTGCATATTTAGGAGAATTAAAAAACAACAAACAAACCCAGCAGTTTCAATAAAGAGCTTTCAAAATCCTTCCTCTCCCCTCATTTTTTTTTTTTCCTCTGCCTCAGAAAAAAATCTGGTACTTTAGGAGATGTAAAGCCTATTAACTGAGCAACCAAGGTTTGACCAACAAGAGACATGGCATCCTGCAATAGACAAAGAAGGGGATAAAGACCAATTTAGTATCAAGCCTTTAGTCCCTCAGGGAAACAAGGAAAAAAGTAAATATTTAGAAGATGAAACATTACTCAGTTCTAGTGTGTCTCAAGTGTATTAATAATAACTCAGGTTTAGTGAATACACCTGCAGCATATACAACAGCAAAAGTCTTCTACCAAGAAGAACCAGGGAACAGCCTCTCCAGAATTCAAGTCTCTAGGCTTGCAACAGCACCGCTGGTAGTACACCCCACAACAGGGCTGCCTCCTTATTTCTCATTACATCTTTCCGAAGCCAGTCCTTTACTTCACAGAAGAACCTTGGTAAGGAAGACTATTCAGCTAAACTGCTTTCTCCTTAGGTAGCTGCTACAGTAGTAGAGAAAACAGAAAATGAGGTGACCAAACAGATCAGTTCCATGAACGTAAGGGAAGATGGCCAAGAGATTCAGTTCCAACAAGCATCTGGGGAGACCTGCATTTTTCAAAACTGTTTTCCTTAAACAGAGCATTGTCTACACAAATCAGTGTGCAAACCTTAACAGAATTAACAAGTTTAAATAAAAATACAAATGCAGCCTGGCTTTGCTGCCCTCCTTTTTAGAAGTCACTTATTAGTGTGCTCCACAAGTAACAATCTGTTTCCCAACTGTGAAACAGGGGAAAGATGTGACTGTGTACATTATCAAACATGTAAAAAGAAAGGTTACTTTGCTACGAAGATTACTGTTTGAAAACTTTAATTAAGATCAGGACAACAAAATGGTAATGGCTCAGCTCATGCAAGGTTTGTGTAACAAGAGAAAAATCACAGGTTTCATAGAAATTATGTGACCAATAAACATTTTTCCAAGTCCACAAAACTGATCTCTAAAAATGTTCCTCAAGGGGATGCCAAACCTTTTGATCTGCTCTCTGAGAGCAGAGAACCGCCATGTAAAATATACTGTAAGTAGCACCAGTGAACTCTTGGTTCTTAGGAATAACCAAAGAACTTGTCAGAATTTACAACCTATAAAACCGCCGGAGTGGCTCCATGGCAGAAGTGAAAGACTAGAGGCACCGACACTGTGTTTGACCAACATACAGTAACTCATTTAGCTGACATGCTTCAGCTAGACAGTAAAAATCTACGTTTGATCTAAACTATGGACTAAGGCTTTACAACATGCATTCGGGAGTGTAATACTCCAGACTACAGTCTGCAAGTCCCCTGGTCTTCAGCCTACAGTGGAAGGCACCCATTCCTCTTGAACAGCAGGGAGAGCACACCTGATGTTGACAGTTCTATGAGAGGTCTCTGTACCATGAGATAGTCTTGAAACCTCTCTGTACAAATCAATATGTACAGATTGCTGAACCCAAACATCCTGAGCATCAAAAACATGTATCATTACAAAGTACTGTGGTACCTTTATTCTCCAAGGACTGCAACTGGAACATGGCCTTCCCCTCCAGGGAACAAACACAAACACAAACACAAGTAGCAAAATTTCCAAGAAAAAATACTGCTAAATCCTCTGTGGAAAACTTCCATTTTTGTCCTGCATGTAAATGATGCATTACCTCAATTTGTAGCACATACAGATCTTTTTAAGAAGTAAAAAATCCCAAGCCTTAAATGAATTAATTACTATTAATGAGCAACCAAAGACAGAAACAAGCATGCTCTCTGCTCTCTGATGGGTTATGATGGCCCACTCAAAGCTGACTCAGGAACTAATGTAGTTGTTTCAAGAAACAAAATAGCAAAAGATTCACTCTTTGGCAGCTTTTAAACCATCTGTTCCACACTATTTTAATCACTTCTGCTCAGTACAGGGATTATGGGTTTTAGTTTATTTGTGGTGGAAAAACAAAGAAAGCTGCATTTTTGGAGTGCGTGGGGGGAAATCCAGAATCCTCCAACTACTCTGAAACTGGGGTATTTGAAGAAAGCAAAAGGCTTGCTGCTCGCATGCTTGAGTGTGATACAACCACCCTCCCCCTCCATGAGGGGATTCCTCCTGTGCCTTGAAGCAAACACAAATTGGAATGTGCCACACTGACCTGAAAAAAGGGGGAAGTGGGGAAGGAGCTCCTTTTAGCCACTTTATTATGGCAAAACAATTAGTACCATTCTTTCCAACGGAAGAATCTAAAAGTTCCCATCGCTATTTGTTGTGGGAAATCGCTTATTAATGGGAAGAATGTGTTTCCTCAGCTCAAGACTTTCCATGACTTTCTTGTATTACTAAAAGATCAGTAGGGTAGAATTAGGAAGTGGGTTTGAAGTGATGGGCGTATCTTCTTTGTAACAGAGCGATTTCACCTCCCTTCTCTCCATCCCCAAAAGAAGAGCAAACAGCCCTTTGAGGTGACAAGCAAATGGGAAAGGTTAGTCCTACAGCTAATTCAAACAGATCTTCAACTAGAAGTCCTCTGTACAGGTGACTAGTGGATCAACACAAGTGCTTGTGTTTACCTGCCTGAGCCACTCACATGACTATTCCCACACAGCATTTTCATCTTCCTCGAGGAAATGTAGTATTACGGTTTCCAGTTCCCACTGTGTCTTTTTAGCACTTCTAAGGGGAGCTGACACAGCTCTTTGTGCTGTTCTAAGCTGAAATGGTGTGCCAGTTCTTTCCCAGGGTGATGAAGGGAAACACGTCTTCCCCAACATCAAAAAATGATGCAGTCTTCTTGAAAACACTAAAAGACATTGAAATACTGAAACACTTATCAGGATCTCAAATGATTTAGCCTGTAATGTTAGATGTAGGTAGGCAACCGACCTCGTGAGAGGGAACTGGATCTCTCTCTAACTATGTCAGCTTGCCCAAGCTGAATATCCCACTGAAAAAGAATTTTTTCCACTGCAAAGATTAATTTTTGGTATTCTCATGATCAATAGCTCCTATATGTTACTATTTAATACCAATATCAAAGGAGCCACTCAACTACATGAAGGTCAGGATGGATTTGGCCAAAACAGGATCAGTCCATTTGTTTGCATGATTTTAGATGACTAACAGTGTGGCTGGAAAATAAATAAACAAAATATATTATGAAGTTTTTAATTTTCATTAAGATTTTTCAACCAGTCCAGAGTAAATTCATATTTAGTGTCTTTTACAGTCATCAAAAGTAGCAGGAAATAGAATGTACTCATAAAAATGCTTGATTTTTGCATATAGACAAAGCATGCACATAAATAAAAATCTAAATATAATCAACAGCTCATCTGGAGTATAAAAGACATCCAAAGACTGTAAGTAACGTAAGTAAATATCTATTTTATATGATTAAAATATTGATAGTAAGTGCTATTAGCTACAACATTTGTTATGGTGCAGAATAAACCCATATGCTGGTAGCTAAGAACGTATTAACTCTTAACTATGTAAGCAGAGGAGATAGGAAAGGTCTCTTGGTTTACATAGATTTGCGCAGCCACTTTCCATTGCTTAAGGATCCACTAAGTGGATTAATCATCCCTGATCTTGGCACACAGAGATTAGGCAAAAAATTTCGACAGAAAACATTTTTTGTACTACAGTAAATGAAATCGCAATGAGATACTTTCCTCCCTCTTTTTTTTCACCTTATTGGCCCAATCTGGGGGGTTTAGCATTCCATCTGGCATATGCAACTACTCAAACCTCTGAAAATCAGGACCTGAGTGAATATTACATACCCATAGAAGGTGCCAGCCTAAAGCAGAAAGGGACTGTAGTGATCTATTTTTAGGACAGAAATGTCACAGTCAATAGTGAGGCACATATCCTGCTTCACTCTGCCCTAGAGGCAACAGCTTTAAAGGTCAGAAAGCAACGCTTTTTGGAAATACTCCACTTTAGCTTCTCTAATAAGAGCATGCAATTAGCCTTTTGAATGAGAAAGTTATTTACCAATAGTGGGAATACTTCAAACTGCACAGATCCTGCATATATGTACACTTTGGAAGGTTGCTTGCCACAAGCACTTAAGAGCACTTAAGACAAGAGACTTTGCATTGGCTGTTAGAGTCCATGGGATGTCCCATGCGCTTGCTCTCTGCAATGTGAGCATGACAGAAAGATTGTACCACTTGTTTTCAGCTGTCCCTTCACAGCAATCCCAGAAAAATAAAGGATAAAAGGAACAGAACAAAGAATGGGAAATGAATTTGCTCCTCAAAGAACTCTCTAGTGGTCAGCAAATGACTGTTTTCTGCCTTCAACTGATTTTTTTCAATCTCAATCTCAAATTTGGGATGCTTCCAAACAGAGATTTCAAAGTCCTCGTGCAAACAAGAGATTGCATGATGGCCGTAACAGTCACCTGCTATCCCTCTGAAGCTTCTAAGGTAACTGGAGAATGGAAATCCAGATAGCTGGTTGTGAAGAGAGACAAGTCCTTAGTGAAGCCACAGTTGTAACAGATTCTACCATAATCTCTTACCACTTACACAACTTCTACATAGGAAGACAATTTTATTTTTAAGCCACAAAGATATGAATACATAAATGAATGCGTGTAATTTTCTGGTATCTAAAAGAAGATGATTAAGCTTCACACTCGGGCAATTACCTGGAAATAGTGATCAGTAGATAATGTACACATGAATAGAATGTTGAGCACCCTTTAAACACAAGGATAGACTTATTCAGCTCTCATACCTACTTTTCTTTTTCAAACTTACTGCTGTTGATAACTTCATTAACTTCCTTTGCAGCCTCTAAGTCCCCATGGCAAGGAGTTTTACCAAGTGGAAGAAATCTGATCTTTTGCAGTGCACCTCCCTGATTAATCCCTTGCTAGTACATCAGGGCAACTTTACTGTGTTATTTAGGCAGGGAGCATAGTTAAAGGCTCACAACCAGCCCCAGCTCATTTACGAAACGTTGCTGAAATTCCCACATGTGAGTTTCTGTGCAAGACATATCGCAGTTTGATTCCAATTTAGTTACCGAACGCAATCAACTTGAACGCCGTATGCGCGTAGAACGCAGGACAACTGGTATTAGTCGTGATTTAGTTAATCGTTTTCCGCAAACAGGTTTATTTGTGCGGCAACTCACAAAATCTCGGGCTCAAATTGAACAAGAGTTTCCAGGTTTTACCATTATTCCTAAACCGGATCTTGCAAGTTTGTCTCCAGAGGAACTGGCTGCTGAAATAGACCTACCGGCCTTAACCCATAATCTTGGACGCCAACCTACAAATGCAGAACTCGAAGAGTACTCCAACTTAAAAGACTCGACAGTTGTGCTATAAAATTCGGTGCCAGTTTTACTTGATCGCTAAAAAGAGTTATAGGACAAATAGCGATATTAATTTGTACTGCTTGTTTAAGTA
>JBCJKH010013394.1:0-11683 GCA_039877255.1 Loriculus beryllinus | reverse complement strand
TAGAGCCTTGGGTGCCATGGTCTAGTGTGAGGTGTTCTGCCCATGGCAGGAGGTTGGAACTGGATGATCTTAAGATCCTTTCTGACACTAACTGTTCTGTAATTCTATGATTCTGTGAAACTGCTCACGCTCAGTCAGTTCAGTTACACATTGGGTTCCCTGCTTTAATGCCAATGTTGGCATTTCTGTTTATCTATTCTGTTTGCCTGTATATTATCAATGTGTGCCAGTATTGAGGGTTGTAGCTCAGTGCCCTAAGACATCTGGTTCTAAAAGAACAAGAAACAGATTTTAAACTGTTAGGCAAAGTATTAGTTATGCTGAGTTAGGATAGTGCTCTCCTGTTCATAGGGGAGCCCTATGACCTCCTATTTAAAAAAAAAAATGTATTTTATTGATGTCAAAGCCTCTTAGTGGGGTGAGGGAAGCCTCTAAGGGCTTGGAAGCTTTCATGAATTTCAGTAAAATAGAGTTGATCTTCTGTACCCTGCTGCTGTAGGACAAAGAACATTCTGACAAATGTCTGTTTGAGAGAGGAAAATCATGAGCTGTGGTCAGCAGTTAAACCTGCTGCAGTTCCATCACTCTTGCATGTGCCAGACCCAAAGGTGCGCCTCGAGTGGCAGTTCTGATTGCTGCAATTCATAATGGTATGGTGAACCTGCAGGCCTACAGTGGGGATTCCTTACAACAGAAGTCAGGGTACTGGTGGCATTCAAAAAGAAAGTCTATCTAGTACCTTGGATTGAAAGGTGCTCAAAAGGAAGTGCAAAAAAAGCGTTATTAAGCAGGTACTAAATTCTGGATATGCCAGGAAGAAGGCAAAATGCCATTGAATGTGTGATTATGAACAACATTTTACTAAACTTGCATTTGCTCAGCAGCACAAGTGTTTCCATCTCTTCTGAGTTGCTTCCAGCTGACCCATCTGTTGCTAAGTAAGGGAGGAAGCCCCGATGAAGAGAATTAAAGTGTAAAAATCGAACATGTACCAACTGTTGGCTGAACATTGTTTAGTGCCCCACGGTTTCTCCTCCAAAAGCTCATCTCTTTGTATGAGAGTTGCAGCATAGCCAGGCATGTGGAAGTCTTCAGAGAGAAACTGAAAATGTTCTACACCTACATCTGGAATTGTTCAGAAAAGGAGGAGCAGAGCTACAGAGGTCCTCCTCGAGGGAGAGTTTAATTCAATTTGCCTTAATTGAAGCAGCGCAAGCAAACTACAGAATGTTTCCAGTTCTCCTGGTCTCAGAGAAATCCCACAGCATGCACTGGTTATGTGAGCTATTGTATTTTATATATTCTGTATTCTAAATATAGGGAGGTATAATGCATAGTTTAACAATGTATTTTCCTCGGTGGAAAATCTGGTTTAAGTAGTACTATTCTCTCCTGGCTAGTTATTTCCTCTGTTTGTAATAGCTTGTCGTTCTCTGAGATGCTTATGGATCTGGGCTGTGAACTGGGTCAGTAAAGAGATCTGGGTTAAAAATCCTTCAGACAAGTGATACTTTTTTTTTCCTTTTTTCCTTTTTCCTGTTATTTTTTCCTTTTTTCCTTTTTCCTGTTATTTTTTCCTTTTTTCTTTTCCCTTTTTTTTCCCATTGGCATAGAAGAAAATATTTGTGCTACTTGGCCTAAAATCTATCCCAGGTGAATACTGTGGCAGGCTAAAGGTTCCCTCCATCCAGTCCTGACTAGTCTAATAATCTAATCTGCCTATTTCAATATTATACTTTGTCTATCATACGGTGCTTGAATATTTTATCTTGTCAGTATAGCCTCTTGTTTTCTAATGTAATTGAAGAGTGACAGTAACTATATAAAGGCACATAAATCTTTTGTGGGAGCTACAAACACAGGTCCTGTGTATCTAGTTATATTCCATGCTAAGGAGTGAAATGAATTACTTAGATGTGTCGGGAGTTTCCTGTTTAAAATAATACCTATTTCAGTATTTAGCTGTTAATGTGACTGTGCTGGAATGGATTGTTGCACTAATAGTTCAGGCACAAAAAGCCAGAAGAAGAAGGATTGTGAAAATGGTTTTATGCTCTAGTTGTGGGGGTCTTCCGGACACTTAAGGGGAATGTGAGCCCTTTGTGCAAAGGGCTGCTGCTCCAGCTGTTGAGTAATACACCCATTAAAGGCTGTTTTACAGGCATATCTGAGATTGCTTCTTCTCTATAGTCTGGGGCAAACAATTATTTGACTCGTGCTGTTTGCCATTCTTCTCTTATTTTAAAGCCATCAGCAGATCCATAAATACCCAGATTTTCTCTTGTACTGAGCTTCCAGAGGAATGTTCATCACCAAGGGTTTATAAGGACGTGTGGCATGTGGGGGATTTATTTTGATCTAGTTTTATTGTACTGTTGTTTTTTTCTATTATGCAAAATGTGTTGTACATGAAATAGTACTTTGGGAAGGTGATATTAGAAAGAAAAAGGGTTGTTTCACCTTTACTGAAATTCAGAATGTTATTCCAGTGTATTTTCAACAGTAATCACTCAGCTGAAGGTCATTTTGATTCTCAGGCACAGCACAGTGTGACTGGAGGGTGGAGCTGGACATCCAGGTTCTGGTTTCCCTCTGGATACTGAAGTTCCCCTTTCAAAATTGCTGCTTCAGGCTATTACGACTGGTCTTTGCTCCTGCTTCTTTATTTTTTTTCGTTTCCTCTTGCACAGTGCAGTGAATAATAATGAGGGCAATGTGAACTCTTATGTTCTTTTTATGCTTTGAAAATAAGTGGGAGAGTTATATTTTATATTACATAGAATAATTCCTTATGCTGTTTGAGCAGATCAAAACTGCAAAAACTTTCCTGCAAGTTACACTAGTCTCTTCCTTGTTTTGCTTTAAATCATGAATGTGGGGCTTCCTTTCCATGTTTGGACTATAGAAAACTACTGTTTTATCTGGTTGTCTGTGGATTATTTCGTAGTTGGTAGCATATCAACAGAACTCAAATGACTCCGTCCTAAGAGCATTTAATATAAGGTCTACATATCATGTTGCTCTTTCAGGTCTTTAGAGCTCTGGAAACTTAAATTCATTGTGTGTGGAGACCTCATAGCAGCCTTCCAGTATCTGAAGGGCACCTACAGGGATGCTGGGGAGGGATCTCTTCATCAGGGACTGTAGTGATAGGACAAGGGGTAGTGAGTTCAAACTTAAACAGGGAAGATTTAGATTAGATATAAGAAAGAAATTATTTATGTGAGAGTGGTGAGGCACAGGAGCAGGATGCCCAAGAGAGCTGTGAATGCTCCATTCCTGGTTGGACAGGGCTTGGGACAGCCTGGTCTAGTGTGAGGTGTCACTGCCTGTGGCATAGGGGTTGGAACTGGATGAGCTTTAGATCCTTTCCAACCCAAACCATTCTATGATTCTGTACAGAATGTTATGATGATAAGTGACAGGTAAATTATTTTGCAGTGTTCAAAATAATCCAGAAAAAAAAGTCCTCTAGCATTTTTGGTCTGTTGTTAAATTTGAAAAGAGCCTTTTGTGAAGGAAGAATCCAATGATGAAACTTCAGAAAACCCCAGTGCTTGAACACTGGAACTGAAACACGTATTTAGTCTGCTCAGAGATGGTAGAGTTGGAGTTGGTCATTGGACCATACATCCTTTTTAAATTTATTGCAGAGTATTAAAACAATATTGCATTAAAATAACACACAATCATAAGTGGTAGAGGAGTTTTGAGGGGTAAGGTTTTGCTCTAAAGGCTTGGAGAAGGGGTGCCAAATATGGCTGGAGCATTAAGCACACATACTGGTGGCTTGTAGTCTTTTGCAATCCTGCTCCCTTTACATGGGGAAACACAGTTCTTCTTTCACATGGCTCCTATTTTCCATTAGCTTCAAATGCCTGGGCATGTCTCAGTGCTAGCTGTGCACACACTTTTATTGCTTTTCCAGTTTCCAGTCTCTATTTGCTTGGACAAGTACTAAAAATAAGTGGAAACAGTTGAGCCCTTTGGAAGGTTAACAATTAAGGAAAGTACACTGGGGTCAGGTCCAGCAGGAGATGCCACTGCTAAGCCTGTGTGCAATGACATACCCGGTTATGGGACAGAGGACATGAGGCCAGCCAGGCCTATAACGCAGGCCTGTTTAAATGGCATCTGGCAAGCACCCCGAAATGGTCTGTTGACATGAGGACAGTTTGCAGGATGGAAAGTGAGGTATTCAAGAAGCAGCAGATGGCTCCCACTGGTTCTGCATACCAGCTGTGTATGTATCTCATGCTCCATATCTGATGAAGTGAGGCTTCACAGTGCCCTTGCAATGGAGTTATGAAAGCTTATCAAGAAATATGTGCCATGCTATGTCTGCTCAAATATCTTGTTTTCAATCCTGACTTTTGAAGGGAGCAACACAAAAATCCTGTTCACAAAAAAAAAAAAGTGAATAGATGAGGTTTAGCTTATAATTAACAGCTAAAGCTTGTTTGGGACCAGGGATAAGCACAGAGGTTGGGGGGATGGAAGATAGATGGAGAATTCCTATGTTAAGCAACAGCCTATTTTGTTTGATGCTTTGCCTAATGTGGCTGAAGTATAGCAGTAATGTGGCAGTGACCCCCTGCCAAGATGGGAAAGCATCCCAGCTGTTGTGTATGTGTTGTGCATGTGTACACAAGAAGTTTATTAGAGGCTATTCACACTTCAGTGGAGCTCAGAGATTGCAGTCTGCATTATACTGGTTAAATGAAGCATCTAACATTCTATATTTCTCGTACAAGAAATATTCATTCATTTGTATTCATTTTCATGATTCTCATCTGTTCTTATTCTTTTGTTTTACGGAAGGCAAATGTACATGTTAGGTGTTTTGGCTGGGCTTGAACTGGAAGCCCAAGGGACTGAAGCAGCTGAAGTGGTTGCAGGAGGACCAACTTCAGTCTGGAAACAGCAAAAATAAAATTGCTCAATGCTGTGTCAAACTCTAGGTAGCATTTGTTAGGTTGAGCATAGCATTTGTTAGGTTGAGCATAGCATTTGTTAGGTTGAGCATAGCGTTGCAGGTGCCTCGCAGTGCTACTTTTGTACTCACAACAGTAAACCACATTTTATACTGTGATTTCTGAACTATTAATTAAATCTGTACTTCCTGGGGAATCTGTGCTGGACTTTGTATGTACAGTGCAGTTTCTGTGTGCTCTTCTGAAACACTTAATGAAAAGCTGCCATATGAATTTTCCTCATATAACTCTGACAGT
Source organism: Loriculus beryllinus (assembly GCA_039877255.1). NCBI lineage: Eukaryota > Metazoa > Chordata > Aves > Psittaciformes > Psittacidae > Loriculus > Loriculus beryllinus. The sequence goes on along the minus strand of JBCJKH010013394.1, from coordinate 6,452 downwards.
AACATCTGAGGTTTTTGGATATAATTGTTTTGGAAAATTGGTTATATATTTATAATTCCTTTAGGTTTGGGGTGGGTTTGTGGTTTGTATTGATTGATTGCTTGATTTTAGCTTCTTAGAACCTAAGGCCTTTGGTTTCCTGTATTGCAGGAGGGCCAAGGTCTGTCTAGTCTGGTCTATCCTTTTTCTGACAGTAGCCTATGAGGGACTCTGACGGGCTGTGTATTTTACCAAACATGATACTCCCTATTGCATTGCTGGGACAGAAGCATAGTTGATGTGATTTGAAGAATCCTCTGATACTTTTGGTGAAATATCATCCCATATTCTAGCTGCTAAGAAGGGATGCTGGCACACAAGTGACAGGGAAAGTACACTTCTTAAGTTGTGATGTGGTGGTTTTGAAGCTCACATATGATACCCATTGGGAAAAAAAAGTTACTTGCCTGCAATTTTCTGAGTATGTGATGAGCACATAAAAGCTAACATCAGACTTGAGGTTAAAGGATCATTAAATAACTGTTCCAGTAAACTACTAAACGCCTGATTCTTGTTAAACCTTAAGACTTACAGTAGACCATGCACATTTTTCAAAGCTCGTCTGCAATTATGGTACCAGTTCTTCTGGAAAGTCTCTGAACTTTTAAGCAAGTAGTAGAGGTTTTAGTTTCAATGAAATAAAAGTCTTGGTAATGTGTCTCTTGTTAGCATTAGCAGTCTGTGCAGTGCATTCATCAAGAGTGATTATGCCTTAAGAACAAGAAAAAAGAAATCTGCTCTGTATCCTAGAGAAATTTTTTCAACATATTATGGTGTATAGCTTTAGATTTCTGAAATTACGTAAATGTGGTCTTCAGGATATTTGCATTCACAAAGAATACTTGGTTATGCTCATCGCTTCCCTTTGCCTTTCTTGACTGTCAAAACACAGTGATGCTTTTGAAGATTTATAGCAGATGGGTAATGAGATTGCTGACTGTTAACTGCAGCATTCAGAATTTGTTGGTGGAAGGAGGCGGGAGTTTAAAATGAGAGTAGGTTGTTGGGACTTCATTGCAGTGAAGGCAGGTGATAGAACTTTGTTTTCAATCAGGAAGCCTAAATATAAATATGTTATGTTCCAAATTAGAAAAATCTCCACTCTTCTTGCTATCTAGTAGTCAAATAAAATATTTCAGAAAAAATTAGGAGATGTTCTATTGCCTCCAAGTAATCACAGGAAAGGGAAGGACATTACACAGTTTTTCAGTAAGTGTACTCAGGCTGTATTACTTACTCTTAATTCATCACAAGTAGCAGCCTTTAAAAAATCAGAAGCAAATAGTCTGTAATAGCTATCACTTGTATACCTGTGTAATTGTGTAAAAGGAGAGATTGGTCAGCAGTGCCTTAATTGAGTTAACTATTGAAGAAAGATTTTGAAGTCAGATTCTTGTAGTGTGTGCTGTATACAGGAAAGGAAAAAGCCTTCTTTCCTGATCTTTGTGCAATCAGCTAGTTGGGGTATACCTCAGACTAAAATTGAGAGGAGAGTAAAAAAATCCAACTATCTCCCTCTAATTCCATTCGGAATCTGTCTAATTACTTGTCAGTGTTGGCTCATGTACCTGATTTCTAAAAAACACTGTTCACCTGGTTTAGTAGTTTCTGTGTGTAGAAGAAAGGGTTTAAACTTTCATGTTTAGACGTTAATGCACAGCACAAAGTCCAAATTTTATGAATGTGTATTTCTGAATGCATGAGTTGTTAGGAGTTTAGAGAATTAGAATTGAGTGTTTTTCCCATATTTTGATCTTCACTGAGGCATGAGGACAAAGAGCAAGGTACCTTCAACTATAACTACTTAAGTAGGTTACTGTGTTCAGAAACGCATGAATGAAAAAAAGGGATAAAGCCACAGAAAGTTGCTGAATCTGCAAGGAAGAATATTCTCCTTCCTTTGTTTCTTGATGCAGGTATCTCCCTGCTGCTCTCTTTCTCACTATTACAAGTAGCCAACTAATCAAACATTACTGAAGCTACTAGACTCCTTGAAAATATCCTGTCACCTCTGAAAATTAACCTCGTGGATTTCGGACCTCATTTTAAAATAAAGTCTGAACATTTTGAGTCATGATAAATTAGCGGGCATTCATATCTCTTGGACAATATTTGTATCAGAATATAGGGAAAGGATGGGAGAAATAACAAGAAGGAAAAAATATATAGTTCCTTATTGTCTTTTTTTAAAGAAAGATGGCAGCTTGTAGCAGGCAGTGCACATGCAGAGGGAGCTCAGGATCCCTGGGAGTCTTGCCTAGGATTATTGTATAAGTTGTGATCTTTTTATAGTTATATTTTATTTTCCATACAAAATGTGATAGAGGCAGTTGCTGAAATAAAGAGGTAGGCCAGCAGCATCCTCAAACAAGGTATATTATTATTCTTCACAAGTAAGGCTTGTCTGTGATCCTCTGTGGTTTTTGTTGTCCCACGATTTCACAGGTGACAGCCTCACTGAGGTAGTGCTAGCTTGCTGTGGGACCAGTTCAGTAGATCATACATGCAAATACCCTTCTGCACCATATGCTACCTAAAGTATAATAATAATCCTTTCATCTGTCCACTGCATGACATCTGGGCAGTTGTTTGACATAGCAATTCATGTTGATCGTGCTGCATATCAGTATGTCAGAGGAAAAGAGTGCCAAGGCAGTGGTAAAGAGATGAAGATTTAGGAAGATGCTCTGGGGCAATGCATTGAATCATCAGGGGAAATCTACCTGCATGTGGCAGATGACCAACTGTAAAAACTTTATATGAGAATAATATTACCCTGAGATAAGCACAACACAGAAGAGGAGGGGGAAGATAAACTGCCAGGACCCAAGTTGCAGAAGTACATAAATATTTACTCGATATCTCTTTATACCCTCTAATCAGCACAACAGATGTAGCGGTGTTTTAAGACATTATCATTCATTGAAAAAGGCAAAAAAGATACTCTTTCCCTCCCTCTCATCCACAGTAATCTCAGATGTTTGCCCTGTGTGCCGGGGGGAGGAGGTGGAGAGCTGAGTGCTGGTGGGAGAAGAATGCAATTATCCCAAAGCCTCCTGACAGGCATCCACTTCTTCCTTCCAGCTTAGCTGCTCTGACCATAGGCTGGGGGCTCGTGGGACATGGACCAGATTGAAAAGTAGGAGCAGACAGATGGTTATTTGTAATCATCATGTAAATGTAAATCCTATAAAAATGTTTTCTTTCTAAGGACCCAAAAGCTGTTGTACTGGAAAGCAGGATTAAGGCATGGATATCTAGCCTAGAGTAATTTTGACCCCGTCACCTTCCCTCCTACCCTGTAAACGTTGTAGCTTTATCTCCACTTCCTTTAAACAAATTGCTAGAGCCTCTGTCAAGGAAATTAATTCTGTTTCCATGTAATTCCCTCAGTTTATGAGCATCGGTTTGACCGGGGCCTGGATTTGGTCCTAAGCTGGCAGGTGCTGGCAAGCAGTTGCCTTGGTAGCAGGGACTTCTTTTTCCCTCTTTCTCCCTTTCTCTGGCAGGTGTGTGGCCGCCAAGTGTTTATCTCAGCACTGCCACTGAGAGATGCGTTTGCTTCTCGTGACTGCACTCACAGGTACCTGTAAATGGCCACACAGGACTTCGCATCCCTTAAAGACCGCCGTGCCGCTTGTCTGATCATCAGCAAGTGAATCATAGAATCAACCAGGTTGGAAGAGATGTCTAAGATCATCAGGTCCAGCCATTACCCCAGGACTGCCACGACCACCACTAAACCGTGTCACCAAGAGTTTTTGAACACTTCCAAGGACAGTGATTCCACCACTTCCCTGGGCAGCCTGTTCCAATGCCTGATCACCTTCTCTGTGAAGAAATTTTTCCTAATATCCAGCCTAAAACCCTCCCTTGGTGCAGCTTGAGTCCTATCACTTGTTACTTGGGAGACCGATCCCCATCTCACTACAGCCTCCTTTCGGGTAGCTGTACAGAGCAATAATGTCCCCAGTGAGCTTCTCTTCTCCAGGTTCTTTTCCATCAGGCAGCTTTCCAGTCACTCTTCCCCAAGCCTGTAGTATTGCATGGGGTTGCTGTGACACAAATGCTGGACCCAGCGCTTTGCCTTCTTGAACCTCAGAACACTGGCCACAACCCATTGATCCAGCTTGTCCAGGTCCTTCTGCAGAGCCTCCATATCCTCCAAATAAATTGTTTCATAAACCTCTGTAGCTGGAAAATAAATTCCTTTTTATAATTTCTCTGGTTCATGGAATTATATTAAATTCTACAGAAAAAATGTCATCCAGCTGAAAATACTGAATTAAATATTTCCATTAGGGAAAAAATATCTCAGTGATCTACAGTGTTTAGCACTTTGTGACAAACTAGCAACACTACTTATCTTACAGCACTTTTAGGTCTTTTACAGTTCTTAAGGTGGTTTTGTTCCACACTTTTATTTCCAGCTTCCATTTAAAATGTGAAACTTAATTTTTATACATTTTTAAATCAAGCTATTCTTGTTCTATAATAGTTATCCATGAAGATTAAAACAAACAAATAAAACACTAGAATTAACATACACTGAATGTCCACTGCGGTGATTTCATGTTTAATTAAAAAAAAAAAAAAACCCAAGCAATTTTTTTTTTTCAGGTTAAGAAATGCTTGTGAATTTGAATCCTTATAAGTATTTATAAGAAACAATATAGGTTGGGTTCCTATACTGGAATCCACCAAGAGCTCCTCATATGTAGAAAGGAGCACCAGTATTGCTGGCAGAGTGGGAAAAAAGTATGATGTGAAACTAGTGAAATGACAGCCTCAGTTTGTTACCACTGGTTTCATGTAGCTAACAGAGGCTGTTGGGATTTATAACTTGGGAAAACACATGCACAGGCTACAGCTGGCAAAGTTTATAACACACCTGCACTGCCTTCAGGAAATCCAGACAGAGCCTTAAAGGTCAAAGCTAAAGCCTTGAGGAGAGCTCTCTGCTTCTCTGGGGATTCCATGCTGAGCACCTGGATGCTGGGTCTGTAGTGCCTCTACTCAGTATAAAGAAATTATTTGTTCTAGTGAGGCTGACCAAGTTTTTTACATGGTGACTGTAAATCTAGAAGACGATAGTCCTTTGAGAAGTCCCTATGTTAGGACTGTCCCACAGGTAAGGATAGTGTGTCAGGAAGCCACCTTGTGCCATAGGAGTCTTCAGTCATGTGTTCTTCAGTGTTGTATGGTATAAGAGTAGTTCTCTGGTGGCCCCATGTTATTAAACAAGTGCAGTACAAATAAGACAGCTAGTTTTTCCTTGCCTTAACTTCCACCCTGAACGAACAATTTAAGTGTTGAAGACGAATATATAACATTATTACCAGAAGGTAGGATTGTAGTTTAACTCTGATTCAGAGATAAAATCTTACAGTCAGGCTATAAACAGAAAAGAGTAGCTGCATTCCCATGATGCAATGTTGTTTAATCATTGACCTTTGAAGCATATTGGCTGTTACATCGCCAATTCTGCGACTGAGTCTGTTCTTTCTGTTGGGGAATAGAGAAGGGCAGGGGTAGGTATATTCAGAATCACACTTAATCTTCCAAGAAATAATGAGACTGCAGGACTGTGGAGTGCTGTTGGGAATCTCACACCCCTTTAGTCAGAATAATATAGCACAAAAGCAGTAAAGCTGTTTTTACTGCATGGAGGCTGGGTGAGTAGAAAAAGGCAGTCTCACTGGGAAAATTACTGTCACTATTTCACTATGAGGGGGTTGCCACCTTCAGAAGTGAATTATTTTCATAATAATTTATACAAATTAATATCCGATTCACAGCGGTTTATGAGTATTAGTGATAGTTCTGAGAATTATAAGGGGGACAAAGTCAAAAATGCTATACAATGATGATTGCAGAAATGGTTACCTGCTGTCACTGTAATGGCTGTTATCTAATCAGACACATAATTTGTTTGTTTATATTAGGCAATTCTAAATCCATTAGGTTTACTATGATTTACCATAATCCAATTAACCTATAACTTGACCCTTAACCTAGAAATTAATGGTAACTTTATGTACAGTGTAGTATAAATCTACTGTATTCAATAAGCGTCTATTTGAAACAAAGTCTCTAAAACCAGAATAACTGAAAATGGATGCTTTTCTGCTGTTGGAAATTACTACATCTTCTAGATTGTTGTGGTTTAAGCCTAGCTGCCAACACAGAGCCATGCTCACTCGCTCCTCCCACTTCTTCCTTCCCCTGTTCCCAGAGGGATGGGGAGGAGAATCAAAAGAATGTAGCTCTCACAGGTTGAGATAAGAACAGCCCAGTAACTAAGGTATAACACAAAACCACTACTACTACCACCAGTAATAATAATAATAATAATAATAATAATAATAAAAAGGAGGGAGAGGAATAAACCCCAAGAAATCCAAGTGATGCAC
>JBCJKH010013392.1:8841-25672 GCA_039877255.1 Loriculus beryllinus | reverse complement strand
CACACTCTGGCTCAGAGTCAGTAGCATGCTCTCTGTCATCACTGTCAACAGTCAGAAGCTTCTCTGGATGCGCAGGAAAGTGAGATGCTGCTGTTGTTTGTATACCATCAGCCCTAGGTACATCATCATCCATAACTTGATTGGGACCTAGAAAGGAGAACTTGGTCTAATTCAAATTCACAGTAAAACTATTATTCTTCTCAAAAAAGAAGCAGATATTTGAGACCCCAGAATTTATTTTTGTGATTCTGAAGTATACTATATAGAAGTGTATCATTGGCACTTGTTTTCATGTGGTTCTCATTTTATGCTCTTAAGTGATCAAATTGTAAATTTTGGTTGTGAAAGTTATCAATATTTATTTGCAATGCAGCTAACAAAAGGACAGGAGACCAAAAATAAAACTGGAAAAATTAAAAAGTTTCCAACTGTACAGCGAATGTTTTGGTTATGTTTAGCTGATGCTTAGCTATTATGGACCTGTTTCAGAGCTGAGGGTAAGTGCAGCTTCTTGAAGAAGTAAATCAACTCAGCATCTAAAACCATCACACGTCTGTTTCTTTTTCCAACAAACTTTTAGTGATCCGTAACAATCTCATTCAGCAATCCACGTCTTCTCATTTTAAGACTGGATGAAAAAGTTGCTGTATCCTTCAGTCTTTATTTAAGATAGACTCTTTTTTCCATGTAAGTGAAAACCAGAAACCAATGGAAACAAGAAGACATTACAATACTTAAATATATCTTGAAATTCTGTATCTGAAAAGACAGAGTATGAGAACAGCTTACCTAAAAGTTCACTGTCTACACTGCAGTTGGAAAAAAGGGGTCTCCTTTGTACATTTTCCAATTCAAAATCCTTACCTGTTTTAGCATCCAGGAAACAAACAAAAAATAATATAAAACATAAGTACGCAAAAAAAACATTGTAAAAGGCTACGATATTAAGAAAACTATGTTTGGATATTACAGAAAAGTTATTTTTCCACACAATAAAAAAATCCAACCAAACCAAACTCAAAAAAAAAACCACAATCCCTAACACATAAGAGAGACTACCTAGAAATTCTCATTTCCTAATTATGACATCTTGAAATAAAACATGACTTTCAACCTATTTCACTGTAAAATAACTGTCATGTTAAAATTCACTATGTATAAATAGCGTCGCAATGAAATGTAAAATAACCTTGTTCTGAATGTTGCACCTCAGCGATACTTGCAGACTTTTGTTTGATGGATAAGGCTAAGGCAACTTCCAAATCTCTTTGATAAAGTTTGTCATCCAAAGATATCCTGAAAAAAACCCCAAACCAAACATGCTAAATAATAAAACAATGGCATGAGTGTTAGAGATCTATTTCTGACTCACTGAACTTTGTAAAATTCAAATACTTGCAAAGATATTAATATTTCAGTATGTACAGCATATTATTAATATTACTTCCTTACATGACTTAGACAAAGTACACACTAATATTTAAAACACACTACGTATAAAGGTATTATGACTGTAAAACATTGTATGCATAGATATATATATATAAACTAATAACTGTTATTATCAGAGAAAATGTTATGTTTGCTTGAAAAACCACACTGTATTTATATACAACTTTACTACTGAAATAATCAGATTTTTTTTCATAGACACTGACTTCTTTATATACATCAACTTTTAAGTATGTTCTCTTTTAAAGAGTAAATTTTTAAGCGTCTTTGTATTTCTCAGTTTTAGAGTCCTTAAGTAACTCAGAATTGTTACAATTATCATGCAATGCAGAAATATCAAAACAAGATCAAGATATGCAAACCTGTTTCTGCACCTATGCAGGCTGCTTGCTGGAGCTTTTTAGAGCTGTAACAGAACAGACACAGCTCACTACTGAACTTAGGCAACTTTTCCCAACTATGCATAATTATATTATCCCTGACTTGCAACTATACCAATAAAGCTGAAAACCTTTTATTATGCTAATTGCTATTGTGTATTTTCAGCTGCTGAAAACTCAAGGGGGTTGCGGGGGTAGGGGACTGGGATGCGACATGACACTAAACTATTACTGAAATCCAGCTGTACACAGAGTTGACCATATTTCAGTGTTTCTTACCTTTTACTAGGTGTCTGCTTTGGCGGTGGAGTCAATTCTTTCTGTGGCTTTTTTTGCTTCTCCTTCTTCGCCTTTGGTTCCTTGAGCTGTGTTCTGGATTTTTTGCTTGAAGGTGCAGCTATACATGCAAAGTCTTCATCTGTTTGGGAAATAGCAACAAGCTTTAATGAGTTTTTTTATATTCTTCCATATGGCCAGAAGAAGTCATTCAACTTAATTTCATCACAGATTGAAAATATACCAAAGGTAACCTTTTTAAAATTAATTCTATTTTTAAAGGATACAACTGGAACTGTAGTATTCTTACCTTAAATTCATTTTAAATGAAAACTTAACAGGACCCCTTTTGCACATGCTTGTATTCAAGAGGTAATGATTTCAATTTTCATTACCAATAAGGCAATAAAGCTTAAATGTCCAACATGTTACTGGATTTTCAGTAACCAGAAGTTCACCTTTTGATATGCTGAAGAGTTATCAATTCTAATAGTAATCACTGCCATTAAACAGTTTTGTATGTAGATCTAAGCTGCAGCTCTGTCTTGATGGGTTTAGGGTAAGGTCATAGCAGTCAAGTTACACTAATAAGAAAAATAGATTGGAGATTATTTGTTTTCAAGACTCTTTTGCTTCTAAGCCCTAATAAGTATTACACTTTTTTAAAACAAAACAAAACAAAACAAAATAGAATTTGTTTGTGTTCATTTAAACCCCTTTGAATCAGAACATGGAATAACAAATTACCACTGAAAACTGAGGCAGGGAGAGAAACTGATTTTCCTACAAGAAGACACAGTGTATTCACCAGTTTCCTGACATACTGTTGTTATACTCTGGTTTACAGCCATCCTACTCTTCTTGAATTAGGATATTCAGCAGCATGCCCAGATCACTTCCAGCGAAAACAGTCACAGCCTTCTCAACGAACTAATTCATTAAAGACACTCTCATGACATTTTGGGTGGTTAGTGTTTGGCATTTTTGTTAGGTACAAGAATATGTTACTTACCGTCATCTTCTAAATCCCCAAACTGAGAATAACCAACAATTTTCTTGCTCCTGTGGCAAAAAAACCATACACTATTAAACCTTTCAGACTGAGCATTTTGACTTGCTAACACTTTATCCTCGGGCAGATCACGTTTTACACGAAAAGCAACACACGTTTAAATGTATGTATAACCAACCAGTGCTAGTGTATACAGTACGGTTATTGGGAATAGCTTCTAGATTTTTAACAAATCTTAAAACAACAGTGTTTCTCGTTCGTGTTGTGGGATCATTACATTCTGCTTACATCCACACCATCTCAGAGCTGCTACTGTGCAATTACTTCTCTCCCGGTTCACTTCCAGGCACGTGAAATGTGTTTTCCGCGCACCTTCCAGCCCGTTTCCCGGGCGGCACTGCCGCCGCTCTAGTGAGGCGCTATCCAATCCAGCGGGAGCCACAAACGGCGCTCCTAAGCCCACTCGTCAGACCGGGACCCGCTGCTCTTCGCGGAACAGACGCTCCCGCTGCCCGTCCCAGGGAAAAGCCCCGCGCTTCCCTCCATCTGGAAGGGAAAAGGGCGCAGGCCTGTCCTTAAGCCCCAACGCTAGAAGGGGCCATGAAGCGGCTCGGTGTGGAGGCATAGGGCTCCAGTAGGGCTGATATGACCCGAAACGCCCTCCTCATGGAGGAACGGCCGCCGCTTTCGAGGAAACGCCACTCAGGGCCCCGCGCGCGTCATGGCCGGTCGCACCGCGGTCGGTCCTCGGTCCCCCCCCCGGCTCCGCCGCAGCCCTCACCTCCTCACCGGCCGCGCCATCCCAGCTCAGGGCCGCCGTTAACAACGGTACCGTCCCGCCCTCTTCGGCTTCCCCTTGGCGCCGGCAACGCGTTCAACTGAGCGGGAGCGGGCGCTCGTTCGGCACATTCGCTACAAAGCGGGAGGGTGGGCGGCGAATCTGCGGCTCTGGATGCGAAGGATCCATAGGGAGTTGGGAGTCGCCCGCCGCGGCTCTCCTCAGCGGCGGAGGCCGTTCGTTGCGCTGCCCTCCGTGCTCCGTTACCTGCCCGCCTGGCACCCAGCTGAGCGCACAAGGAGGAGGTATCGGTCCTGCCTTCCGCGGCGGCGGAACCGGAACCGGCTGCAGGCCCCGCAGGCGGTGCCCCACTCGAGCTGTGGGGCTGTGCTTACCCCTGGGGTGTTGGAGCCTTCGCGGTGGGGTAGAGGTGGATGGAGTCCTGCAGGCGTTTCCTTACCGCCGCTGGCTTTGGTTATGTGTTTTCAGCAGTGGGAGTTGATGTCTTCTCCCTTGGCATGAGCAGCAGATCTGGCTCATCAGAGCCCTTGGTGTGGCTGGGGGCACAAGCGCCGGGTTTGGGCCTCTCTGCTGGGGCATATCGGCTGCTCAGCTGCACTTTTCTTCCCCGCTAAGCCTTGTTTTGTCGGGAAGTTGCAGAAAAAAGTTCGTAAGTTTTGCATTTCTACATGGTGCCGTTTAAATCCCTCTCCGATGGGCCAGGAGACCGTTTGGGTTGCTTTGGGTTCGGAGATTACAGTGAAGCAATTTGTAAGTCTTTTGTTCAGCCCGTTTCCGATATATAGGTTTTTCACACACACACACACAAACCCCAAACAAACAAAAAAACCCAATACAAACGAAAAACGTGAATTGGCCCCATTAATCTTGACTTGGAAAATACCGTGGAAAATAGACTTTTTTTTTTTTTTGTATTATGCTTGAAGCAGAGTTTTTAGCATAGGTTTCAGCTAGAATGATATGTCTTGTTTTTCAGGTAATGTCTAGAAGGAGGAATGTAAATGAGTAGAGGGAAGAATTAGTGACGTAGTTACGTGATCCTATCTGGTATTTTCATTCTGTAAGCAGTTACCTTGCTTTTCTCCTGGCTTATTTTCAATGGTATTATTTAGAAATAATGACAATCTATCCTGAAGTAGGTGAAAAAAAAAATAAGCTTTTTCTAAGAATGATTACAAACTTCCACAGCCTCCCTGCTGCCAATTCAAACCTACCAGCTGCAGAAAGGAGGAAGTAAAATCCTAAGGTACAGTGAGGGATTTCAGATTTTGAGATGTTCATGACGGCAATTACAGTGTCTTAGTTAGTTTGCTATTTGTTCCTTTTGTCCTGGTTCTACCTTTAAGTCAGGATGCTTATACTATAATTTTAAGAGTAAGTACCCATGTTATAGAATCATAGAACCATAGAGTGGTCAGGGTTGGAAAGGACCTTAAGATCACCTAGCTCCAATTCTCAAGGTCCTCACCTTGGACCATGTCACCCAAGGCTCTCCAGAGCATGGCCCTGAATACTGCCAGGGATGGAGTGTTCACCACTTCTTTGGCCAGCCTGTGCCAGTGCCTGATCATCCTCACAGGGAGGAGCTTCTTCCTTTTATCTAACTTACATCTCCTTTATACCTTATTCATAAAATGATACACTCAGTTACAGTTTAGAAGCATTCAGTGTTTTATAAACTGCTATTTATGTTGCAGTTCCAACCCATGTATTTGGAAGTTGAGATGAGTATGAAAAATTTGGGGATTTATGTTTTCTTGGCAGAAGCTGTTAATAGGTAACAAAGCCGCGGTTTTAGTTAGCATTTTTACTTATATTTTTACAAGAATTTAGGTCATGTTATTTTTGTTTCTAACGCAGGAAATCAACTCAAGAAGATGAAGCCTAATAAAGGAAAGATCTGCAGCAGAGAGAGAGACTATATGTATGAATTCAATGCTGGAAATCAACATTTAGTTCTTACCGTGCCTCTCAAATTCCCTGTGCAAGAGAATATTAGTCATTTGCATGGACGTCTAATGCTTCTGCACAATCTGCCATGCTTTATAGAAAATGGTAAGAATTGATTTCTTAAATTAATGTCATATGTCCATGTCCACAAGTGTCTTACAACATACTTTAAGAAACCCAAAGAAGGGTGTTTGTTAGAACAGTCTTAAAAAATTTGTTTTTAAGACAACAAAACATTAAACTACTGTCAGTAATAGCAAGTAAAGTACCCAAGTAAAAGGTGTTCAGAAAAACTTTATTTGTGTGTTTCCCACATGATTACTGATACTTCTACTGGCATGTTTTGTTGATGGACCGTTCTTTTCTTGTTATAATAGACCTGAAGCAATCTCTTAAGAAGTTTGTAGAAGAGGAAACTGTAAAAGATTATGATAGAGAAGCTGAAATGGCTCTGGAAGCAGTGAAATCAGGAAAAGTAGACATAAACCAGCTGGCAGATAGTTGGGCTAAAGCTTATAAAGAGGTAAGATTAAGGCTGGAAAGTTAATATTCAGGTCTTGCTTTGTGAGAGTGTGTGTGCATGTACAGACAATTACATCTGAATATGCAAAATTACACTGAAATTTACTGGTCAATTCTTCCAATTTTCTTTTTTATCTGAAAGTGATCATTAAGTCTTCATCCTATTAGACATCAATTAGGTTTTTCTTGAATTAGTGAGACAGAAAATTGATAGGTAAATAGCTAGTGATAGTCAAACAAAAATAGGCATAATGGCTATAATGCATTAGAATCGAAGCAAGAGATGGTGAATCAGTAGTGGCAATCAAGTCTCCAAAGAAATAGTATATACTTGGAGGAGACTCTTCAGCTCATGTTCTGTGTTCATGTAACTAATTTACATTTTAGCTGGAGTAATGCATCCAGTTTTGCATGTGGTCTTCAAAACAGAAGAATGCAAAACAACTGGAGGAGTTCTAGCAAAGAGGAAAAAAAGTCCCCAAAAATGACAAACTGCAGCATTTGAGGAAAAATTTATGGGAATTGAATTTGCTTGTCATGCAGTGTAGAAGAACATTGTGAAAAATTCCGAAAAATCTTTCTGTTATAAAGATATTTGGAAGCAAATCATCTGCCTTAAAGAATGTCAACAAAACTAAATTAGCTTAACAAAAATCTGTATTGGGTAAGCATAGGAATGTGATAAAACATTGAAAGAGTTTACAGTCTTCTCTGCTAGTGGTCTCTACGAATAGGTTGGCCTGAGTGCAAGGGTTAGGATTAGATCATTCATTGACATTTCTAACCTACACATCAATGATATAATCTCAATTCGTCATCTGAATCTGGTAGAAATGATTACAAATGTAAGGAATTTTTCAGTAAAAAGGAGCTTGAAAAACTGGAATCTTTGGGCCATTCTTTGTGCAATAAAACCCTTCTTTTCTTAAATCAGTGTTGCAGATCAAATTCTAGTGATGTCAGAGGTTAGTCAGCCTTTCTAGAAAAACATTTTTGTTTGCACAGCTGATGTTTTGGACCCTATCTGAAATTCATCAACTGCAAATATTGTTATAGGTATTGTTCTTTCCAAGTTGGGGATGGCTGAAAATTGGTAATTCCTCATTGTAGTCAAAACCTTAATGTTTTTGTTGTTAGTTGCTTTGAAAGAGACTATGGGAAGGGAAATAATGTTAAAACTGTTTTTAAATTTGGCCTTTCTATATTCTAAAACAGAATATTAAAATAATATAATATTAAAACAAAAATTATCTTTTTTTATAAGGTATTTTTTGTATGTTTAAGGTTGAGCAACTGTGTGAATGCCCAGTTGGTTTTGCCCCAACATTGTGAGGGATCCTTGTATGTCCTAAAAGGTCCCATATGCTTTAAAATGCCTTTTATCATTTTTAGACAACCTTAGAATATGCAAAACCTGAAGAAACCAGCTGGGATGAAGATTTTGCAGATGTTTATCATGATCTGATACATTCACCAGCTTCTGAAATGCTGTTAAACCTGGAACACAATTATTTTGTTAGCATCTCTGAATTGATAAGTGAAAGAGATGTGGAACTGAAAAAACTTCGGGAAAGGTATTCCTTTTGTTTGGGTTTTTTTTTCCCCTCTCTTAGTAAATAGGGGTGCATGCCACTGGCTGTATACAACTTGTAGGACAACATGTGTCAACTTGTATTTGTCTATGTAGGCCCTGTAGTTTTAAGTTTCCCTCTTTAAAGTTGTATAATATTTAGCCTTGTACAGTTAGGGTCTGCTATATTGCATTCTCCTCAGACACTGAAAATAATAAAAGCCAAGGCCATCAAAGTAATGGAAAGTTTGATGTCCATTGTTCTATCCATGTTTAAGTGGTATAGCAACATAAAGTGCTTAGGATATCTAGGAAATCAAGGCCAGGTTGGACAGGGCCTTGGGTGACATGGTCTAGTGTGGGGTGGCCCATGCAGGGGGGTTGATACTAGATGGTCTTAGAGTCCTTTCCAACCCTAATCACTCTGATTTATGAAAATAAAGTATAGGGAAAAACGAGCATAGACTCGAACCAACTTTAAATTAGAAAATTTTGAATTTTACATTTAGGAAAGTCCTCTGTGGGATCCTGTGTTACTGAATAAGCTTGCATAACTGCATGTGGCTGCTTTGTCCACAAGAGGGAACACGTACAATACTATAGATACTAAATACCGTAGATGCTTGTGAAGTGCCAGGATATTCTAAGTAGGTCTGTTTTAGCATTCAGAGTGGCAGTATGACTCTTGAGTTGTGTGTGTTTAAGCTCACATTATACAATGCATATCTATTTATATAGTTTCTTATAGACTGAATTGTACATATTTCTAATTTGGGTATAAATGTTGCCGATAACATGTTAGCAAATCATTTTGACTCTTCTCAAGTAATATATAGAAGAAAGAGCAGTTAATCCTAAAAACAGTAATGTTGCAGAGCTCTGGTGTGATATAGCTGTGCATTGATTCTGGCGGAAGTTGTCTTATCTCTTTGTCATAATCAAGGAACTGCATATTTTGGTGGCAGCTGAGACTGTTCTGGATAACCATAGGTGTGTTGTTTACACAGGAGCTGACTTGGAATCCCTGACCCTCAACTCAATTTTTTTTTTTGGGATATTCATTGCTAAATCAGTGCTAGGGTAATTCAATTCCTTGCTGAAGAAAGAGCTGAATGTGAAAGATTAAATGAAGCCAGGGATTAAGAAGACTTAAGGAGTAGGGAGGTATTGGATGAATTGATGATAGCAGGACAGCCCTTTAACTCCAAGTCCTCTTGTTGAATGTAGTTTGAGCTGGAAACTCATCTGACTATTAAAACTGGTTATGTTTAACCTACTTCCTGGTGTTTACCTGTCTGGATCAACTGTGGTGTAATTGGGTGGGAGGAAGGCAGGGGACTGAGTAGGTCCATTTCAAAACCTCTTCTAATGATAAGGATAGTGAATTAGATACTGTTGTACCTTCTTTAGAACATCTGTGAGGGCAGACGTAAATATATGAATTCAATTCCAAAATGAGCAGATGGACAAAGTACAGTATGACATAGCTTTCATCTGTGCATTCAGTTGTACCTCTGCTTGTGATGAGCATTGACCAGCTGACTGATACAGCTGATCATTGTATCAGAGACTTTACGATAGGTGTTGTTTTGCCTTTTTTTTTTGTTTTGTTTGTTTTTAGTTGCAAATCTGTTTTTGCTTCTATTTCAGACAAGGAGCTGAAATGGATAAGGTGATGCAGGAGCTAGGGAAATCGCTAACAGACCAAGATGTAAATTCATTAGCAGCTCAGCATTTTGAATCTCAGCAGGTAAACTGACTTCAGTGAAGTGGAATATGCATGTCAAGCAAATACTAGTTTAAGAAGGCAACACAAGCTACTCAAATTATCACTGTTGTCTTGTTAGGATTTGGAGAACAAGTGGACCAATGAATTAAAACAGTCTACTGCCATCCAGAAGCAGGAATATCAGGAATGGGTGATAAAGCTTCATCAAGACCTAAAGAATCCCAACAACAGCACAGTCAGGTATTTAATTCCTCTGTGATGCTTAATTCCATCTGTAATAGTTCAAAGTACTTGCTTTAAATAATCTTTATTTCAGGTTAGCCATTGAACAGTTGAAGCAAAAGGACCACTAAAGGTACAGAGGCAAGGACCTCTAAGAGAGAGTGAGGATGTTTTGGTGTCCTAATCTTGGATGTTCATAGTAGATGTGAAGTGATAGTGTTTTAATCATTGTACCTGGTATCTGAAATGTTTCCAGCAAGTTTGAATACATTTGAGTGTTTGATTTGGCTTGGTTTGATTTTTTTTTTCTTTTTTTATCTTTTTTTCAGCATCATATTTTGTATACGGGTCTATAAAGAAATGTTTTGTGTTGTAACTTCATAAATAAGGTTTTGGCTATGATTGTGGGTTTTTTTTCCTTCCTTTGTTATTATCTTATAACTAGGTATAGTGATTAATTTTTATTTCTCAATCTCAGAATACTTTGTAATTATTTAGGTAAATCTAATGGTGGAGTTAGGTCTTTCTGCTGGTATGCACGCAGGACATTGCATGTCAGAAAGGCAAAAGCTCAGATAAATGGAGTTCATGCTGATAGGTTTAGTCTCTTGGCTTCTACAGACTAGCCAAGAAAACTTTGGATAGCTTTCACAAGACATTGTTGTGTTGAATAAAAATTAGGGCAAACTCTTCAGTACATTTTTCATTATTTTAGTGATGAAATTAATATTCAGCCCAGCCAACTGAGAGAATCTGTAGAAGGAAATGGAAGAATTTATGAAGAGCAGAGGCTGTTAGAAGAAAGTTTTACTATTCACTTGGGTAAGTAAACTGACACCAGAATGAAACATTGTGACAAATGCTAATAAATAATGTGTCTAAACAATGTAGTATTTACAGGATGACATGTATTATTAACCATGAGAGTGCATAATATATACAAACCAAACTGTGCTTGTTCTTTACATATGTAAGAGGAGGACTGTATTGTGTAAGCTGTATCAAACAGTATCTAGCTACCTGAAATATACTTAATGGCAAACTTTCTAGAAGCAAGTTTTTATCCACCCTCACAAGGTATACTAACATCAAAACATAGAGTGGTTAAAGATTATATTTTAACTATTAACAGAAAAATAGATACTTAAAATTTTTGCTTTTTGTTTATGCAGTAGAGACTTCTTATGCTGTTTTGACTGCATTTGTATTTTATCCATTGCCTTATAATAGCAGACAAGGCCTTGCTTTGTGACAGCATGTGACAATACTGCATTTTTACTCTTACTTTGTAAATTGCTGGCATGTATGTAAAACCGAATGTATGGTTGAAAACTTTGAGTATTACTGATATTTCCCTTATAGACCTTTATCAGAAAACTTAGGGGAGCATTTTAATCCCTTGCATTTTAATAACAATCCAGATTTTCCTCTTTCAGTGTATGTATTCAAATCATTGATATTCCCTACAGGAGCTCAGTTGAAGACCATGCATAACTTGAGATTACTGAGAGCTGATATGCTAGATTTCTGTAAACATAAGCGTAATCATCGAAGCGGAGTAAAACTTCACAGACTTCAAACTGCAATGTCTCTCTATTCAGCTTCTCTCTGTGGCCTCGTTTTGTTGGTAGATAACCGTATCAGTTCATACAGTGGCATCAAAAGAGGTGAGTCCTCTAATGGGGTGTATCATGTCAATGAAAACAAATGTCACTCAAACTTGCTGTCACAAAATATATTTCCTGTAGAATTAAAATTTAACGGAGATCCAAATGTTTTGGTCATGGTACTGCAAAAGGGTGACAAATGCAAAAAGAGATATGGGTAAGGATGGGGGACATAATTGTGCTCTGATATGCTGATATCTCTCTCACCTCTTTCCTAGGGTTTGTGTTTGAGTAAGGAACATGTTGGAATGAACACTTCAGGGTTGATTTCCTTGCCTTAAACTGACTTATTGTAGGGGCTTCTCGCTCTCAAATGTCAGATTAGCACACTGAAACCTGTTTGCAAAGATGAAACTGAAATATGCAAAGATTTTACATTGATAATTAAATGTATAAAAATAATGCGTTCTTCAGATGTCTGCAGCACTATGAATTCCATTAAAAATTAACAATAGGAATATTACTTGCCTGCTCCTGGAAAGTGTGATTAGGAGCCATTTTAAGTGTATGTGTGTCTTTTGAGTAACTGGATATTATGTTAATTCCTATTCTAATTTTGGTCAGTGAGGCTTTCTCTGAACCACGTTATTGTCTTTCCCATCTTCTTGAATGCCAAAATATTTGACTGAAGCCACCATTTTAGTCATTATTTTAGTGTGCCATAGAAATCCCAGACTTTGGTGGTTGATATTCTCTGAAAACAGTGTGGCATCACTTGTAGCAAGAAAGAAAGGGAAGTATACCAGTAAAAATTGCAGTTGTGTTTTTGCTGTTTATGGTTTCCAAGTTGCTTAATTCTGACAGTATTATTTCATGCTTGTACTCTTTTTCAGTTACTTTTCTCTCTGTTTTTTTTATTTTTTCCTGCTTAAATGTTTAAATTAGTAACAAATAGAGAAGATTTGGGTTTATGTTTAATCTTAGGTGGGAAGATTGACATTTAAGCAATACTGTTAAACACAAAATTGCATCTTCTAGCCACCAATTAGATCTTGCAGCCACAGCAGGGGGGGAAATAAGGGACTTTATCACAATATGTAAAATATAATTCTCAGTAAGTTTTTATTTCTTTGAGTTCTGAAGGCACGTTGACAAACTTAACTGTAGGTACATTCCACAGCTGTGTGCACCGCCATTCTTCTCAAAATGTTGTGTCTCATACCTCAGCTCCTCTGACCTAGCTGAATATAAAATCATAGACTCATAGAATAGTTAGGGTTGGAAAGGACCTTAAGATCATCTAGGTCCAACCCCCCTGCCATGGGCAGAGACACCTCACACTAAACCATGTCACCCAAGGCTTCCTCCAACCTGGCCTTGAACACTGCCAGGAATGGAGCATTCGCAGCTTCCCTGGGCAACCCATTCCAGTGCCTCACCACCCTAGCAGGAAAGAATTGCTCCCTTATATCCAATCTAAACTTCCCCTGTTTAAGTTTGAACCCATTACCCCTTGTCTTGTCACTACAGTCCCTAATGAAGAGTCCCTCCCCAGCATCCCTATAGGCCCCCTTCACATACTGGAAGCATGCTGAAAGTTCAGCTCTTTTTGACCTGTGCATCACTAAATTAAGCTCCAGTTGCAAAACCTTCTGCTAGCATTGCAGGAACCTGAACAACAACTTGATTTAAAATTGCTCAATCGACACAGGGAATGTATAGTTAAAACTTGCTATAGCACTAATCACTGTGCTAAACAGATACAAGGAAAACTTAGCTCTAACTTCTCTGTAGCACTCCAAATTACACAAAGGGAGAAGGCAACAGACAGAATGAGGGTATGAACACATGGAGAGGATGTCAAATACATATTAGCTTTTAAATTGTGCAGTACGTGTATTAGTTTGTTATGCAAGTACAATTACAGAGAAACATGTTCTGAGCAGGACTCATTGTTTTAATCTTTATCATATTCACGAACCAGCACTTTGTTACAAATATATCCGGTCCTTAAGAGTCAAGTATTTATTTGATCTTTTTGATAAATTACAAGCTTAGATGTCCTTCAAAATTTGGAAACAACTCTCTCCTACCTCAGGTCTCCATCACTCAATAAATACCTTATCTGATCCACCTGGAGAAGAGAGTCATTTAAGCCAAAATAATACAGTGCAAGAAATTCCTATACATACCTTGGCCTGGGTAGCTAATCTGCAGGTCATAAATTCATCTCCTACTCCCTGGACCAACTCTCTTAGCTTATTCTGTACATCCTGCAGAAGATATAGAAAATAAATGAGTCTGAAAGAACTAAGTAATACACAAGAGGCTCACACACGTCTCAGATATACTGCAATAGTAAAAGGCACAACTTAGCAGATACAGCTTTACCAAAGTTAGGTTTAAGGACACACATAATATGTATTCCCCTAAGAACAGTTATTTTCAGAAAGCTGTATGCCTGCTATTGAGGGAAATTACCTTCTACTCGCAACTGCAGAAATACCTATTGAGAGAAAATTCTTCTCATCACAGGGAGCAACAATGTGTAGGTCAAAAGCAATTCTGAGCTCTGCCCAGCGAAGCAGTTACAGGAAGATATGCAAACTCAAGACCACTGCTAACAAGTACTCACTGAGCCACTGAAGGACAGAAAGAGCTTCAAAAGCACATCTTCTGAGAAAGGGGGATGTCGAGCCACCAGGTTTATGAACCGCTTCAGCGCTCTCCTCCTTGACTCTATGAACTCACGATCAGCTACAGGAAGAACATTACATTTCAGTTAATGCACCACAGGGTACAGCTGCTCAGGAAGAGAAGAAAGAAAACACTCAGGCCAGTAATTTCCTTGTACTTACAAACCTTGCTAAACAGCACTGCAAGAGACCCAAAGGATGGTCACTTATAATCATAGAAGAGTTAGGGTTGGAAAGGACCTTAAGATCATCCGGTTCCAACCCCCTGCCATGGGCAGGGACACCTCACACTAAACCATGGCACCCAAGGCTCTGGACCTAATTGTCTACTTACCTATCAGCTCCCTACAACAGATCTTTTGGACTAACCATCATAATAAATAGTCCTTCAAGTGGTTCTTTACATCTCACTGAAATCCAGCATGTATCTACATGTGCTTATTTCCCCTGGGTGCGTCAGGTGAGCAGGATAAACAATCAAGTCTAAGGCCTGAAGCCTGGGCATACAAAGACTCTTCTTCCTCTGAATCAGTTCTACAGATGGTCCTCAGAGGGGATCTCAGCATGTCTGGGGCTCCAAAGAAACACAGCCCAAAGTACTGCCAAAATCACTGCCACTTGCAAAGTGATCAGCCCATAAATAATTGTGGGGGGGGTTTGCTCACTGTTCTGAAGAACTAGGTTCAGTGTGCTGTTCCCTCATCTGTCCCACCTCCACATTGTTAAGCATTTTGGGGCTAGAGGGAGAATAAAGACTTGGGGGAGAAAGGGTTGGTTGGTTTTAAAGTTGCTTGCTCAAGATCAGTACCCATCTTTTCATTCAGAGATGACTGTTCAAGATCAGTAAAGATCATGAAGATGTCAAAGCCTACTCTGGAAGACCTGCACAGCAATCTGCAGTGCATACTTGTCAAGCTAAAGGAGTTCCACTTGCCTTCCTGAAACAGGAAGAATTTCACTCTGGCAATACTGCAGTGAGGCAGTAAATCAGAGCTCTTGGAGTGTTTCAGGAAAATGAAAATCTAAACTAAAATAAATTGAGGGAAAAGAAAGCAGCACAGAATGAAATTAAAGGAATGCTCTTATCCATAACAACGCTCATAACAAGAAAGGGCATTACTCTTTTGCTTCAGTTTTAAGTTGAGGGTTTGCTGGCTGCATGGACTCTCTATAATGATCCTTAGTAAAGTATCACCCATCAAGTGTTTTTTCTGTCATTAGAGATGCAGATCTTCATGTTGCTTTGTTCATGTTTTAGCCTACGTGGAGATTTCTGAAGTCATCTACACACTTCCTACATGACCTGCCTCAGTTTGCTGCAATCCTCCAAAATGAGCAGAGGAGGAACAATCTTTATTCATCTGACACATGGATAAAAATAGACCATCATGAAAATAAGAGCATAACTTAGTAGAGGAGCAGACTACAAAAAGAACACAGCTTTGCCCACACACCCTGGGACTAAGGAGGTTGCAAGAGTCACACATCAATGCTAATCCATCAGACCCTGTGTCCTGCAATTCCATTTGTCAGCCCATTAACCTACTCAGAAACAGTAACGAGCCATTCCATTTCCTTTTTCCTGTTTGTAGTTTCTGCTAAGACCACTTACACAGCTTTTCTATACGCAGAGGCACTGGGCTAAAGGCAATCATCACAGTTTTGGACTCTATTCCTAGCACAAATTGGGAACTAATCCTATCAGTTTTTTCTTGAACATATACCTGTGAGAGGCAATTCACTGGTGAGTGCACAGAGATATCAACACCCCAGGAACACGAGGAAATAACAGTGACTGACAAATGATATATATTGGAGGGTTCTTTCAAGCATACTGAGATTAATCAGAGAAGGTCACTTCACTTACAGGTGCTGCATAAAGTGGAAATTCTGGCTGAGAACACTGAATCAGGTCAAATTCAACAGAGGGGTTTTTGCAACCCCAAAAGAAAGGGCTTCACAATTTACATCCCATCATGAGAATCTATGACCACTGAAGCTTTCCAGCACTATTACTTAGTTTTGTTCCAGTTCACTATCCACCTGCTCTACTCTCTGTTTATCAATTCCTCTTTACTGTAGCAATACACTGGCTCTTTGACTAAAATAAATGACACAGTGAAACACAGTAAGCTTAGCAGCATGGGCAGGAAACAAGGCAGTGAAAAGCTTGTTCTTTCACAGATAAAATATAAAAAAAGATAAGATTTTATACAGTTATGCAACATCTGAAATCATAAAGTTTAAAACCAGTGCAAATATTCCAGATTAGTGAAAAAAGGGCTTGAAGGACCTTTGGTATGCTTTCAGTCTTTGAATGCTTTGTTGGTTTCCATTCTAACAGCTAAAATATACTCGAGTTAACTGGCACGCTGATTCCAGTCTCAGCTTTTTAGCCTCTGCCTAAGCAGCTCTTAGAATCCCAGACTGGTTTGGGTTGGAAGGGACCTTAAAACTAATCCAGTTCCAACCCCCTGCCATGGGTAGAAACACCTCACACTAAACCATGTCATCCAAGGCTCTGTCCAGCCTGGCCTTAAACACCGCCAGGGATGGAGCACTCACAACTCCTTGGGCAACCCATTCCAGTGCCTCACCACCCTAACAGTAAAGAAT
>JBCJKH010013391.1:0-16566 GCA_039877255.1 Loriculus beryllinus | reverse complement strand
CAAGAGGAAGACCTGACAGTGTGGGATTAGCTGTAGGGATCTATCCCAGTTCCCACACTGGCCTGCTGGGAGGTTCCATGCCTCCCATTTCACTATCTCCCATTGCAAGCAAGACAGGGCAGGCAGGGAGGAGCAGAGCAATAGGATGCATAGAAGAGCTCATCTGCAAAACACAGGGAAACAGGACTAACTAACCAACCAAGGCATGGAGACAGGGTAATGCAGGTGACCAGGAAATTCTGATGCTTGGCACTCACCTAGACCTCTCATTTCTGATGCTAATCCTCTGAGATGCAAGAGAACTCACTGAAGAAGCTTCTGGCCAAAGCCTGGCACCTCTGTCCAGGCACAGAGCCCCTGTGACAGCCTTTCCTTGGGAAGGCAGCTGGTATTTGGCCTGAAGCAAGGTCAAAAGAAAGTCTTGTAAAGATTCAGAGCATCACTGAAGCAGCCACCTGGTGGCATTTATTGTGGAGTGTTATTAATATCGGTGCAATCACAAGACTGTTTGTATGTGAAGAGAAACTGGGTTTGTTTGGATCACTTTGGAAAAGCAATAGCCCTTTGTGAGAGAGGGAATAGCAGAGGGCTGTTGGAGCTTCTGTTACCTGTGACAACGGTTGAAG
The DNA here is from genome assembly GCA_039877255.1 of Loriculus beryllinus. Lineage (NCBI taxonomy): Eukaryota > Metazoa > Chordata > Aves > Psittaciformes > Psittacidae > Loriculus > Loriculus beryllinus. Next base: position 15,940 of record JBCJKH010013391.1, on the reverse strand, counting down.
GGCTGCAGAGTTGGCTGCAGGAACCCAGCTGGGGCTTGGGCAAAGCCAAGGAGCCCCACCAGGACATAGAGGCAGGGAAGGGGCTGGTTCATCCTAGTAACATGAAGCTGAACTGATCCTGGTGGAAACTGAAGGGGAGCTGGGTGCCCGTAGGAGACTGCCTCCCTTCTTTTCATGCACTAGATGCTTTGTGTGTGCCACATGCTGTAGCCCCCCACTTCCCTGTCACCCCACAGTCACTTTGCTGTGCTTGGGGTTGGCAGCAGTCAGTCAGCCCATGCTACTATCAGGGTTGATGCCAGTGCATGGCAGAGCACTTGACAATCATGTAACTCAAGCCTGCCCTGTGAAGGCAGCAAAGGTCACACCATTTCCTCACGCCTTTGTGTTCTTACACCATCCCAGCACATCCTCATGTTTGCATCCCACGTAATGAAATCCCAACCCTATAGCACAAGCTCATTTCACACACTCAACTCCAAAGTAGGACCATAACCTCCCAGCATTGCCTATTGCTTGAAGACATCACGATCCAGCTCTTCCAGGGATCTGAACTGCCTCAGCTCCATTGAAGCAATCTTAATACCAGGGTTGGGGCTGATCTACAGGTGGCCTTTCCTCAGTAAGATGTCTACATCAGAGCACACTGATCAGATTTCTTGTGTAGCTGGTGAAAAAATAACCTGCATAGTGAGTGTGGGCTTTAGACAACCATTTCTAGTCTGATCATGGTGCACCTTGCTCTTCCCAGCTCCCTTCTAGCAGCACCACAAGGCAGGCAAGCACATGGTGGCACAGAGTTTCTGTCTCATAATACAGCCATTCCTGAAAGGTCAGCTCTGCTGGCAAGCCACCATCCTCAGTGCCTTTGCCTGAGGGACTCAGCCACATTTGAGGATGACCATCTCTATTTTAGGTGCTTTCATCTATTTTTTGCCCAGGTGACCTATGGAGTCCAACACAAGGGACACAGACTCCTTGGTTGGTCTGGGCTAGCTGTGCTGGACCTGGTTGTGCCACAGTAATTCACACTGGCTGGCTGACCCATATGCTGTGTACTCTATTCTGTACATATGTGCCTATTTCCATAGGCTCTTCCAAAAGTAGGCCAGGCTGCGTTACGCAACCTGGAAGGCTCAAATCCTCATGTGGGCTGATATAAAAGTGAATACTTAAATATTTTATCTGGCTTGGCAGCCATTAAAAATACAATCCAGGTCGCAGACGATTGAGTTGCTCCTCTCTCAAGTGTACCAGAATTGGGCTGAGGAGGCTCTCCTGTACATTAAGGTGTCATATTCCACATTAAAATATAGCAGTGGCATTTCATTGCCAACAGACAATCAGAGTGCCAAACATTTAATGAGCCCAACTGATGTCCTAGGAGTTTCTCTTCCCATTTTATTTGCTTTCTCCTACTTGCCAAATGATGGGCGTAGATTAAAAATAATAAATACAATTGCCAAGGGGGTGAAGTATGTTCTGTGTTCCTACAAATTAATTGGGCCAGGGTCAGCACAAGAGTAAATAAGCCAGTTTGGTTCTGCTTAGAACGCTATAGTCCTCGAGGTCCATCAGGAACCACTTGGACATCTCTGATATAGCTGAGAAAGAACATTATGGGACCACCATGCCCATGGTACATTGGTCATTGCCTGTGAAGGCTACGTCAGGTGTGAAGTCTGGGTCTTGAGCAAGTTTCATGAAGGTTGGTGGAAGTCTGGCAGTGTTCACATCCTGACTTTGCACCCTCAAAATCTTCTTGACTTTGAGCGAACATTGCTGCTGACACCAGAGACTCTTAGATTATCAGTGTCCTGAAGGAAGAAGGGATTGGGTAGTTTCTAACTTTCCATCCTGGACTGCTTCTCTCTAGGACTCTATCATCTCATCCTGTGAGAGCTCCTGCTTCTGCAGCGGTTTTATCTTGGGAAGGTTTTACTCTGGTGACAAACACAAGGCTGAACACGGCTTCCCAGACAGTGCCCTTCACATAGAAGCCCTTGAGTTTCCTTCCAGTAGCTTTTCCATCCCTATCTCCTTTTCGAGTCTCCCAGTGGCCTGAATGGAAGTTTTACAGACTCTGTTGGGAACAAAGCCTGAATTAACACCTCACCTTTTATGATAAGTGGAAGTTCCACTTGGAGGGATGCAGGTTGTAGCAACTGAGGTGGTATTTTGAGAGGCGTTTTCCAGAGGTGTATGGCTGGCAGGAGCACTGTGCCTTTTCCTTGTGGATGGACTGTGGGAAGTGTGGGAAGCACTCCCCATCATGGGGTGCTGGCGAGGGCAACAAAAGCCCTTCCTTTCACCACGATTCCTGTTCTCCTGTAGTAATAGTAGTAGTTAGGTAGGGGTAAGGATTTCTCAGCTCACACGTCACTTTCCAGAACAAAAGGGCAAAGACTCTGTCCTGAGGAGTTCACAGTTTACAGTAAAGACCATATAACCTGCACTGCACTTTAGAAGCCTCAAATGCTCACTCACCCACCCATGAATTTACCCTCAACCGGGCAGCAGCACCTTGAGGACTGTTGTCCTTCCCTTAGGTGACCCCACAACCAGCACCACATCCACATCCCCCACTGATGGCAGCAGTGGGGCTCCCCTACCCCTTCACTGCCCTCATGCAGAAGTGCCTGAGCAAAGTACAGGGGTGCCAAGAAATGCTGGTTTTGCCTCTGAATGGGTCACCATGCCCTCAGGATGCACCTTTCCCAATCTTCACACAGCTCTGCTCCTCCGGGATGACCACGCATGCCATAGGAGACATGCCCAGCCACACCATTGCAGCTACCTGCCAACACTTGGAGCTGCCCATCCAATTCTTGTGGTAGCATCTAAGCCCATAGAAAGCATCTTTCCTCTTTCAGGCACTTACATGCAAACCTAGACTTTGAAGGATTTCAATCTTTTGGGGTCAAAGAGTTGTTTTTTGTGAATCTGATCTTCCTTTAACAAACCCCAGGTTTTCCAGGACCACTGTCTCAAGTACTACTTTCTCCAGGTAAGAATTGTGCCTACATTTGGCTTGGGAGGGAAGGACAAAACCACACTCAAGAACTTGAGTGAGAGGCTTGCCCCAAAGCCTTCAGTATTGTGCCCACAAGCAGCGTGGGAGAAAAACAATAGGACAATCCCAAAGAACACCATCCAGGAGTTAGCCAAGGCAGCCTGGTTACGTGCTCCCTTAGTTTTATTGCTGCTTTCCTGGTGTTGGTGTTGACTCTCAAATACAATAGTGATAAAATGCACTGCAGATTAAACACCTGAGAGAGAAGGATGCGAACTAACTGCCAAAAACCAAGCTGTGCAGCTGATATTGCTGTGTTACAACAGTTAGAAGGCAGCAGTTCCAGCAGCCTGCTCCACCAGACCATTCATGTCCCACAGGTTGCAGTGTGTAAACTATGCTGGTACATCAAGTTGAACAGTTTAAGTCACTCCTTGATTTAGGGTAGCTCAGCTGAGGAATCCAAACCCAATAACTCATTCCCCAGACTAAACCAACCAAACAACTTACATGTGATGTCCAGAAGGAGCAATCTGTTCTGTCTCCTTCCATTTGGCCTTGAGGGAAAGTCAGACCCAGCCTCTCCTCCCAGGTAGCCACCAAGAAACTGAGCAGTTATCACCATAAGCACTTCCAAAAAACAGCTCTTAAGAAACCAGTGTTTAAAATCAGAGGAAGCAGCACATCAGCCCACAGGTGCAAGAAGATGATAGGGCTTCTTTATCTTGGGAGGTACTTTTATCCCTGAAGGACCCACCCCAGCTCAAGTGTTTCAAATCCCATTGATTATCATCTATTACCAATGCTTGTGCATCCCTGATGCTTCAGCTGGGAACACTTACTCCATAGAAAGCATCTTCTTGCCATGAGAAAACCAACCATAAGAATCTTATTAGAAACAAAGTGGACTTTGGGACTGATGATGTTACTGTGATGCAAGTTGAGGAGCTGCTGATGTCCCACTGGCACATCTTTGGCACAGTCCTGACAGGTCTCCAAAACTCCTACTGTTACAAGCATCAAACACCACCAAAGTCATTTTTATACTGAGATGTTTCAGGTCTGCCTTTAGCTCTGGCCTGTTTTCCACAAACGGGGCCTCTCTTTGTGGTGCCTTTCATCTCAGATCAGAGCAGTTAGAAAAAGGAAAGAAAATCCCCACAAAAAAAAAATAGAAGACTTTTCCTGCAAAACACATTTTTAGAAGTGTTTCAGGGCTGATGGCTCCCCGTCATAAAAGACTTGGTTCATCCTGGGGCTGCTTACTCATGTGGGGGAATCTGGAACAGGATAACCCCGGCGTGAGTTTGGGTTGATGCTGAAGCATTGCTGGCACTCTGCTTTCATCTGTGCTGTGTTACACATGGGGCTCAGGTCCAATGCTCTCCAGTCAGGACAGCAGTGGGGCCACGATGGTGTGGCAGCTCCTTACTGACACAAGTGCCTTTCCTGGAGGTCCCCACTGCATGGCCAAGGAACACAGGCCTTCACAGGGCTGAGGGAGAGCAGAGCATTTCCAAGCACTGCTGATGCTCAGCCTATCGTCACCTGGGTGGAAACCTGGACCTGCGCAGACCCCGAGGTATCCACTGGGATTCCTCCTTCTTTGTGCATGGGTCGTTACCCCACAGCTGCACAAGGATAGTTTTGGGAGCATCATTTACTCCGATCTTGGCCAACTCAAGGAAACCTGGCTCCAGCAACCACATGTCTCCAGGTGTGGGGGAGACGTGTGGTATGGGGACAGTCCCCAGGAGCACAAGGTGGGCATGCCAGCAAGGGACAAACCCTGTCACCACTTTGCTGTGGGACATTCACATGGGATGAAAGGCTGGAGAGCCTTTCTCCTCCCAGGAGCCATCTGGCTGCCAGGTTTCCATCACCTTCAGAGAGAGCAGGAGCACAAGCCAGGCGCTGCAGGAGTGTTATTCTGGGGGACACTGAAGGTGAGGATCATCTCCTGTGCCCTGTGGCCAACAGCCCATGGATCAAGACTTGCCCAGGCTGGGCTGGGAGCACCTCAGACACACCAAGCCCCCTCTGCACAACCTGAACTCAGCAGCTATGATCTAGGGAGACCTCCCGGAGCACTGGAGCAATGAACCCTCCTAAACCAGAGCATCAGTGAGCAGCCAGCTTGACCTGAGCATATTAGAAGCAGTTTTCTCCCCTTTTGGCACTGGTCAATTCAGTCACACATACAGCCTGGAGCAAAGGCTGGGGCTGCTCTTTATGGAGGTTGGCTCCAGCTCTGCAGGGGTAGGGACAGGGAGGTGCCATCCCAGTGGCACACTGTGATTGGCTTCCCGGGATGCTCAGCATCAGTGGGACTGCCCCGATGCTTCTGCAAAAGGCTCAGTTTTAATACCAGGAGAAGCATTACCTGTTATTTCCTTTGACTTGCCTTTTGATAGAAGCAGCTGACAGGAGATGGGCAGCTCTCCCAAGGGAGGGACACCCACCACAGGCCATAACTTGGTTTCCAGTATTATATAGTTGACATTAAAAAAGGAGATGTTCACTGTCTAATGGGATCTTTTAACCATGTGCACTTAGTCAATAGGTGAGTAGATGTTGCTGCTTGTATCTATCTACCATACCCAGTTGCTACGTGTGAACAAGTGTATTTCTCCCCAGTGTTGTGGGTTCTGCCTGTCATGACACGATGATGGAAAGGTAGGGATTACGTTGGTTGTAACACGAGCTTTCTTCTGTACAGTGTAGAGAGGAAACCTGGATCAATCCGAAGCACCGCTTGTAACTACATTTGTTCAGACAATGTCATCTTAATCCCAAACTGTTGACACTTTATGCATGTGCTAATTAAAAAAAAAAGAAATAAAAAATATTAAAAAATAAAGATTTTAAGAGGTTAAAGTAGATTTGGGTTCGGCTCTTTGTCAGCTTGCCCTCACTGGGTCCATTCGCTGTGAGTTATCAGCCCTGTGATGCTCCCTTCTCTATTAGAGGCTAGGGCACAGAAGCAGCAGCAGAAAGCTGTGATATCTCTATAGCCCTTCATTTGGAGAAACCAGCTCTCAAAGATCAATTCATTCCCATGGGTATTTAATCCCTGACCGCCTGGGTAATCACAGGGCAGAGGATGGCTTGCTGATGAAAACATCTCCATCCTTGTGCTTGGAGGCTCCAAATAGCGGGAGCCGTTCCTTCCCAACCCATAAATCAATGTCGTGAGCAGTTCTTATCCTTGACTGTAATCCAAGTAGAAGGAAACACAGGGAGAGGGAAAGCAGAGACCTGTGCTAGACTCACTTCATCTGAAATCAAAACACAGACACACACAGTATGGCACGTACCTGGGACAGGAGCCCAGATCTCCAGATGTTTTAATTTTAACCCTCCCTTCCCCTGTTTTTGGATACCTCTTGACAAATCACTTTAACAGTTTTATTTACAGTAATAAAAATAAATTACTCTTACAGATGAATGTATAATATTATACACAATAGAGATACAGTGCAATAACAGCATTTTTTTTCTCTCACTCGTTCATAAAGTGCATTGAAGGGGCTTGATTTAACCAGAATTGAATGATAACTGTACATTGACTGAATGATAACTGTACATTTTTCATCAAAATAAGTTACATCAAAATACGTTGCTGTTCTGATTGCTGTGCAATGGCCTTGTTCCTGCAGAAGCAGAGGGAGGCAGGTTGGGAATGGGGACAAACTCCCTCCATGCTAGAGGATTCACTCTGTAGGAAGGATGCTGTTTTTCCTTTTGGGGGCCTGAATCTGACCTACTCATAAAGGACATCAGAAACAAGCCCTGTCCTCATCATTCGATGTGGTGTAGGGGAAAGGCAAGGCAGAGACAAGAGCCACCAGCTTTGCCACCAGTGGCCAGCACTACCTCTCATCCTTAGCCAGATACTGCCTAGTTGGAAAAGAGCCTTTCCTGGGACAAGCCAGATGTTTTCCAACTCCCAGATCCTGCAATAAGGCCATAAACCTGTGCTTGTGATTTCAGTGTCTACTGATACAATGTGCTACCAGACATCCAGCATCCTGCCCGCTGCAGCGTGCTCAAATTGTAAAGGAATAACCTTGCTTTAGACACAATTCCACTTGACATCAAGCAGGATTTGTGAAGGCAACTATTACCCTTGAGGTTGGATGCAATTTGTTCCCATCCCTCAAAGGGATGTCAAGGACAAAAAAGAGCTTTGGACCACCCATTCTTTTGGGTCTTTGCTGAAAATCCATTTTGTCTCTGTAATGTTCTGTATCGCAGAGTTTTCCAATGGGAATGGGAAAGCTCCATTCCAGGGGTTGCAGGGACAACAGGAAGGGTGGCTCTCAGGGATTTTGCAGTAGGCAACTGCTTTGTTAACAGAAAAGGTACAAATGATACATGTGAAGTCATCAGCTTGACTGCCTCACTGACAGGAAAGGTTGCATGTGAATGAAAGGAGATACAAGGAAATACCATGTGCATTGAACAATTACTCCTGACAATTAAAACTGAGCTGTTAATTGTTAACAATTATGTGAGTCATCAATGCTGGTCAGTACACATCAATGCAAGTGATTACCAAGATCAGCATCTTTTTCAAGACCTCCCCACCCTAAATTTGACGCTTCTACAAGAAAGAGGTACTTGATCGCCTACTGAGAACAGTAATGGTTTCTTGGGGATTTAGTCAAAGTTCAATTAAAACTCTGTTTGAGATGAACAAATTGTGGCTGCCACATCAGGACTGAGATCCTTGAGATATTTACTGCGAGTTACTTAAATGAAGTTGGTTAAAAAGAGGCATTTTCATGGCTCAAAGTCCCAAACTGAACAAAATGGGGAAAAAAAAACCAAAACCAAGCTCCTCTGTTGGCAGAGTCTATACATCTCATCAGCCTTCTTTAAATTGTCCTTTCTCAGCTGAAATACACTGGGACAGGGACAAGGGCTTGTTGTAAATGCATAAACTCACACTCACCCCTAACACAGCTCCATGAAACTCAGGGCATTCATACAGCTGTGTTTTCATCCCATCCAATGATGTCCCTGGCCTTTTCACAGTATAGTTGGGGAATGTTTTCTCTTTTCTTTCTCCTCCTCACACTTTTGTCATCCCCTCGACTAGAACAGCCACCACCAACACAGAGAGCATTTCATACCTGTGTTCTGCTCGGAACTCATGGTAGAAAAGCCAAAGACAAGCAGAAACCTGGGAATAAATCAACCAGATAAGCAGTGAATTCATTTCCCTGGCTGCACAGATCTTTGCTATAGGGCTGGTTATATACCTCATGTAATTGTTCAGAATCAAAGTTCTGCTTGTTTCTGCTGCTGTATATATAGACCAGCTCCTGTAGGGTTCAGAGTAATATGAATGGAAGCAGGGCCAGGCCTTGGTCCTTCATCTTTTATCAAAATCTGTTTGCAAAGCCCAGTTTTGAAGGCACAATGGCAAGATCTGGGCCATTCAGCAGCATGAGGAATGGAGGTCTTCACAACCAAACACTGACCGTCCCTCTCCAAAGCAGGTCTAGTTTCCACCTGGAGTGGCCACAGAAGTCAATGCATTGGAAAATCCCTTCTGTTTTCCAGTGTTCCTCTTATTGTTGGTACCCCAACCACATGTGATACCATTACATTTCTGAAAGCTACTCCTTACTTATGGTAACAGAAGGTCGTCCAAAGTTAAGCCCTGTATTCTGTACTAAATGTGTCCCAAAGCCAGCACTGAAGGACAGCAAACACCAGGGCAATCCCACCCTGCACACAGCATCACTAACTTAGTAAATATTTTAAGGTCTAAAGTTAGCTCTCCTGATGTCCAGCACAAGGAGGTTCCAACATCCAACACCCTCACTGACCTCCAGCATTGTCACACAGGGAACTTCTACCTGTTCATCTTCTTCCTCACTTCACTTTCTCTTCTCCCCCTTCCACTGTTGAAAAAGGAGAAGAAAACCATGAAAGGAAAACCACCTAGGAAATGGATTTCTTTTTATATAGTCGAAAGACTGCAAAAAGCCGATTTATCAAAATATTCTTTAGAGATCTCTTGAGAATTTGCCTTTTTAACAACTGTGTTTAACTGCCTTTTTAACAACTGTGTTTTAACAACTTCCATGGCCACCTTTAACAGACTCCAAAAAAGGGAACCTGTACCATCACTTAAAAAAACAAGATCAGCATTTTATACTAAATCTGAGCACACAATATACTCGTATCATGTGTTGATACTGATTGTGGGTTGGATTTAGTGCAGCAGAATAAGTTTCCTTAGTGCGAGGACCAGATTTCAGTTGGCCTGTATCAAAGTTGTTGTACATGTGTTTGGGTTAGTATCAAGCATTTCACTGAGGACATCTCCACTTCCTCTCTGCCTTCACTGTCTGGTAGGGGCTGTATCCTCAGCTTTAGCTCCTGACATCCCGAATCTTTCTCCTACTGCTGTGGAGGGAAATGATTTTCCATTGACCCTTGTATGCTTTTGTCAAAGCTTATCAATAGATCCCTCGAACTGAGACAAGTTTCAAGTATACACTTAAAATCTAAAAAGAACATTATTAAAATCAAAACCTTCAGTAACAGGGAATTGACTGGAAAGCCAAAAAATGCAACCTTTTACATGTCAAGGTTTCTCTAGAGCTGATTAGTCAATACTACACTTTGTTTAAAGATACAAAATGAGCTGCCCAGGCAAACAAACGCTGTCTTCTAGATAGGGTTGTATAAAAACTGTTAAAAATGCTCACAACCTCTCAAAAAATGGTTTAAACCAACTGTGCCTTGAGTTTTCACAGAGGAACTGAAGGGCCTTGGCTGTCAGAAACCAGAGAAATAAAATGAGCAGAGAAAAGTGTTCCCATGTATATTATTCTTTCTTATCTATATATTTACTTTAAAACATATACTGATTCAGCGTGGTGCCTGCCGCCCATTGCCCAAGGTATTTGAAAGGGAAATGAAAACAAAGAGGCTGGGCACCTTTCAAAGGTAGGCAGAAAGTCCAAGCCCCAGGCATGCTTTGGAGATCCATAGCTTCCCTGTGTGCATTTAGCTTTGAGGAGCAAGAAATTCATTGCACAGACCCAGAGAGAAAACAAGGTTGTGTTTGTATCGAGCCATAAGGTGTCTGTGGACTCACTACAGCCTCACAAAGTAGGAGCATTTCTGTCTTCCACAACACACCAGCGTACACACTGTGGTTTGGTGGTGGTGCCATTGGATGGTGTTGATAGGAACCTTGGTCTGTGTTGCCCATGGTGCAGCAGAACCCAGCTCCTGCTTTCAAAACAGGCATTTTGAATGCTGGAGATCACAGCATCTTTAAAGGAGAGCAATGTATTTGGGACACCACTGGTGGAGGACTCCTGCCTCAACCATTGAGCTGCTCCTGCACTGGGCCCCAGAGCAGCACCCACCATGTGAGCAGCCTGAGCCACCCGAGATGCTTCACCCCAAGCCCTGCCATCTCTCTGAAGGCTGCTGGGTTTCTTGCTTGCTTTTTAAGTGAACGCACTATTCCACTTCTCAGCCAAAAGAAAGCACAAAGTAAAGGACACTTCATCACGGTCTCACTAACGCACAAAGCACATGACACAGCAGAGGAATGTGAGGGTGCTTTAGCTTCTCCGATGAAGCAAATTAAACTGGTAGCATCCGGAATAACACGTGTGATTACAGAGGCTTCCCTCTAGGGGACCCCAGCAAGCCCGGACCCGTCTTTGGAAGAAAATCCCCCCCCATAAACGATCCGTGTGAAAGCGAGCGCAGCCGGGGGAGCGCATCACCCCACGGCCCCAAGCAGGGAGGGGGAAGAACCCTTCCCTGCCCCCCCCCCCCGAGCTTTGTGATGCGAGGCACTCCGGTTGCCCCCCCACCTTCACAGCCGAGCCTGCTGTCACCCTTTTCTCCCCTTTTTCAGGGGGTGGCGGGCAAGGGAATGGATTCCCCGGGTACCCCCATCCCTGTGACAGCCCAAACAGCGGCCGTTCTCTAAAGTGCCTTTCGCCCCACAAATTCTCAAAGTGCTTCACAAACGACATAAAGAGTGTTCCCCCCCCGGTCCCCTTCATCCCTTCCGCACCTCTAAAGCCACCCCGGTCCCCCGAGGAGGAGCTGTCCGCGCCCGCGGTGCTGAAAGCCGTCCCCCGTTATTGCATAGCATCGCAAGCCCTGATTTTAGGGGGAGGGACGCCCCGCACGAAAACCCCAAGCGAGGGGACCAGCCCCGCCGGGGAGGGGACACGACATCCGGACCCTTAACCCCCTCCTGTCGCCCTCCCGGCGGCTGCTACTTGTGGGATGTGGCGCCGGAGGAGGCTGGGGGAAACCCCTGGATCCTTACCCCGAGAGCAGACAAACGCCATCGAACGAGGATCCTTTTTTTGTTGTTTTTTTTCCTTTTCTTTTCTTTTCTTTTTTTTTTTTTTTTTGGTGTTTTGAGTTTTTAAATAAAAAATAAAATGTGTAAGAAAATAACATTTCTAAAGGAAACCATTATCATTCTACTCTCTCTTTTTCTTTCCCCCTTCTTCTTCCCTTTTCCCTTTTTTTTTTTTTTTTTTCCCCTCTCTTTTTTGGCCATCTTTTCATGGAACGAGATGTGCTGCCCGGGGGGGTTCCTCCCGGTAGGAAACAATAACGACAGAGGGGAAAAAGAGGAGGAGGAGAGCAAGGGAGCGCCTCTCGCTCCGTGCTCAGTCCTCACACATCGCTGGATGTCCTTGGTCTGGAGGAGAACGTGGAGGGGATGCACCCGCAGCAGGCCAGCCACAGCGACTTCTGGATGTCTGGGTTTCTGAAGGCGTAGATGATGGGGTTGATGAGGGAGTTGCAGGTGGCGGGCAGTGCCAGCGAGTAGGTGTAGACCACGGGGTAGCTGGAATCGGCCACCAGGGAGTAGATGGCGAAGGGGATCCAGCACAGGGCGAAGGTGCCGAGGATGAGCGAGAGGGTGGAGAGCCCTTTGCGGGTGGAGGTGGCCTGCGCCGTGGCGATGAACTGGTGCTGCACGGCGATCTGCTGGGCGTGCCGGAAGGCGATCTTGCAGATCTGCAGGTAGAGCTGCATCATGAGGGCGAAGAGGAGCAGGAAGGTGACGGCCAGCACAGCCGCGTTGTCCTTGGTGACGGGCCGCAGGATGCTGCAGGAGCTCTGGTCCCGCAGGCAGTTCCAGCCCAGGAGGGGCAGCAGCCCCACGCCGAGGCACAGCAGCCACATCAGCAGCACCATGGCGCAGGTGAAGCCCAGCGTGCGCTCGCTGTGGTAGGTGAGAGCGTTGTACAGCGACAGGTAACGGTCCACGGTGATGGCCAGCAGGCTGCAGACCGAGGCGGAGAAGGCGGCGAGCAGCAGCCCCGCAGCGCCCAGCTCCGCCGCCTCGCTGGGCGGCCGCAGCAGGTATCGCACGGCGAAGTTGGCCACAAGCCCCAGCCCGGCCAGGAGATCGGCCAAGGCCAGGCTGCCGATCAGCAGGAACATGGGAGCCCGCAGGCTCGGCGTGTAGAAGAGCACGGCCAGCACCAGCGCGTTCTCCCCCGCCACCGCCGTCCCCGTGGCGCAGAGCGCGATGTCCCAGGGGTTGACGGGGCCCCCGGCACCGACACCGGCCCCTCCGCCGCCGCCACCACCACCACCACCCGGTGCCGCCGTCCCCGGCCAGGCGCTGGGCTCCGAGGCGTTGCCGAGCCCCGGGAGCCGCTGCTGCTGCGGCTGCGGCTGCCACGGCTCCCCCATGGCGGCGGGGCCGTGCAGCATCGCTGGGGAGAGAGGGAGAGGGATGAGAGGAGGGACGAAGCACACGGGCTCCGGGCTGCGGTGAGAGGCACCGAGCCCCGCACCGAGCGCCCCCGCCCGCCGCAGGGCGCATCCCCGCCCGCCAGCCCCACTGCGGCTTCCCCAGCGAAGTCACCCCCAACCCCGGCCCCACACGCACCCCTCGCCCCGGGGAAGCCGCTCCGCTGTCTCTCGCTCCTCCCGACGGGCTGAGGCCGAGCACAACTCAGCGCCCCGCTGCAGGCAGCACCCTCCATGCGCTCTGCCTGCGCAGTATCCGCAGGCGCTGCGCACCCCGCCGCCGGGGGAAGCACAGTACCGGCGGCCCCGTTCTCCCCCCCTTCCCCGGGACACGACTACCTTTTGCCGCCTATTTATAGCGCAACCCCCCCTCCTTCCTTCAGCCCTTTCTTTTTTGCGTGCAGCGAGTAAAAATAAATGCTATTATTAGGCCAGCCCTCGCATGTATGCGGCGCCGCTGATGAAGCGGGAGGGCAGCGGCAAGGAACAGCCTGCATTAACTTTCTCCTTCCTTCCTCCTTTCCCATCCTATGGAAAAAGCCGGTGCAAGATGCTCCCAGCCGGCTGCAAAGAGCTGCAAGATCCTGCCCTTCCCGGCGCGGTCCCCTGGCAGAGTAAATCCCCCCACCCGGGGCTGGTGTGAAGGTGTGAAGGTCGGGGGGACTCTGCCAGCAACCCGCTGCCTCCAGCATCCCTCCCCTTCCCTCCCGCAGCCGCGAGCGCCCGGCTGTTGTTTTACCTGGCTTTAGTGCTCGAGGATCAGCTTGTTTCCCCCCGTCTTTATTTTTTCCCTTCCCAGTCCTTCCAGCCCTTGGTGTTAAGCCTCATTCCTCGGCGAGCATTGCTAATAACGTTGGCAGATAGCTGGCATCGCCTTGCACTTAATATTCCTGCCCCATTGGATCTGCTGATAAATCTCAACTCTGACGTCAAAGTCTTCACTTATATTCATGATCCAAGTCTGTGAATCAGAGCCGCTGTGATCAGAATAACAACGAGGCTGGCTCCCTGCTCCACATCCCATCCACGCCCGCAGGCACGAGGGGCTGCGCGTACCCGCACGCTCCCGCCCCGGCGTTCATTCATGAGCATCCCCGACGCACCTCCCCAAGGTCGGGCCCTGCCACTTGCGCTCTGCGGATGCAGTCTGGGCACAAGCCAAGCCCCGGCGCTCGCAAGGTTCATCTTTACCGCTTGTGCCAAGGGACGCGGGGATGTGGCGGGACGGGGTGATCCGGTGTGCCATTCAAGGGCAATGTCCAGCGACAGCAGCATCAACCACACTGCACCCCCGGGGCTGGCAGCCGGGGTGCTGAGGGGGCTCTGTGCAGCCAGACAGGGGCAGATGTCCCATCCCAAAGCCTTCATCTCACACCGGCTTCCCTGCAGCCAGTGTAAAATCCGGGACGGGGAGGATCAACACCCGGGAGGTTTGCATGGGATGCCCAACTTGGCACCCAACCTCCTGCAGAGGGGACCTGGCCAAGGATGGTGGGTGCAGGGGTCTGTCCACCGCCCCACACTGCTGCACCCACCCACCCACCTCCCAAGGCTTCCTTCCTGACTGTTTAGGAAAGGATCAACCTGGAAAGGAACAAATCCCAAAGACACGATTAATTTTACAGCCACACACAGCTCCGTGATTCAGCTCAGGAGCAGCATCTTCAAAGCGGGATGCTCAGCTCCCGGATCCGCAACATTTTAGCTACACCTTCTCCCCCCTTTCCCGGTGGTTTCATAACACTCCAGCTTTACTCTTTCATCTCCATAGCTCCAGGCTGTAGCTATGCAGCGCAGCAAGCTCCACACCGGGAAGGATTCCCGCTTCCTGATGTGCAAAGATACTCGGGTGAGTATCAGCGGTTTTGGCTGAACCCCATCACCCCAGTGAGGAGCATCTGGGTTCTTAATCAGGCCAAGCCCCATCCCAGGGGACTTAAAATCGTCACCTACCTGGGGATGGCAGCCGCGTGACAGAGCGCCGTTGTATGACATGAGCGGCACGGAAAGGGGCGGAGGGAACGCGAGCGAGGAGCTGAATGAATCCTCTCCCGCTCCCGGTAGTTACGCACTGCCCGGGAGAGGGGAAGCGAGTGCGGAGCTCTGATTGATTCCCATCCGCACCTGCTCCTGCCAGGAGGGAGCTGCAGCAGAGGGGATGTGGTGGCCGTGCGGGGTGTTCTGCAGGGACCCGGCTCACCCAAGGACCCCAGGCTGAGATGAGTGTGGGCAGCCTCAGCCCAGCCAGGCTGCTGGACCACGAGCAGAAGCTGGGCTGTCTCTGCTGTCCCAACCGGATCTGTTGGGGGCTGCCGGATCCCTTACCTGGTAGAGAAGAGGCTGCTGCAGACCCCCAGGTCCAACATGTGCAGATGCACTGTGCATCCCTCCAGTATTGTCCTCAGACACACAGACACAAGTTGTCCCAGCCTGGCCCTTGGATCCTCTCATCTGGAGCCGTCTCTTGCATAGACACACATGCACCCCAATGGGTCTCAGCCGACACCAAAACCCATGGTCTCACTGGTGGTTGGCTTGGACTTCCCACTCCCTCTGGCATCCAGCCCTTCCCCTCTCAAACACTCAGGTCTCTGTCTGATCCCAGGCCCCGCGGTGGCCCTGATAGTCTCCTTCTCGCCCCATACCACAGCTGGAGTCTGCTGGAGACCTGCTGAAAGAGGTCTCAAGGCTCTCCCAGCACATCTCCATCCTCGTCTCCCTTTGGTCCCATATCAAGGAGGACACGAACCATCCCATGTGCTGGCCACACAGCTGTGGACCACAGTATTTCCCTGTTAGTTGGGGGTTGGCTTAGGATGCCCTGGACCCTCTCAGTGGTGCTGGTACCCGTGCTGGGCACAGAGCTCAGCAGTGGGGCTGCCAGGATTCAGCAGCTCATAGAGGGCTGGAACGTCTGTCTGTCTGAAAGGGAAACTGTGTCTGTCAGGGCAGCCAGGGCTGCTGGGGCACCCCAGAAGTGTCTTGGTGACAGCAGTGACATTATCTGGCCATTTTAAAACCAAGGCCACCACAGAGCTGCCCTGAATGCAAAAGTGGTGTTCCCCTGTGAGGATGCACTGATGAACATTGTATTTGGATGCCACATCCCTGGCAGTGTTCAAGGCCAGCTTGGACACAGGGGCTTGGAGCAAC
>JBCJKH010013384.1:0-13642 GCA_039877255.1 Loriculus beryllinus | reverse complement strand
AGCTTCTGCCTAAGAGCTCAGCTCAGTCTCCCCTCGGGCAGGTTAAAGCCATTCCCCTTGGCCTGGCCCTACAGGCCATTGTCTCAAGCTCCTCTCCAGGTTTCTTGTAGCCCCTGTAGGTGCTGGGAACTGCTCCAAGGTCTCCCCAGAGCTGATTATTCTGATCTACTGGGGAATCCCCTCTGGAGTTTTGAGAGGAAGAGGAGTGAGTTGCCTGGCATGGAGCTGGATGGAAGTGCTGGCTCTTGGCTCTGTCTTCCAGCCAGCGGTGGCACAGAGCAGGGTAGTGCTGCCAGTGAACCTGGAGCTTGTTTTTTTCCTAAGCATGTGCCATTTTCTCCTTCCCATGAGGACTGTGGAGCCAGCCCTGCCAGCACAGGCAGTTACTGCAATAGCATGAGGTATTAAACTGAAGACTCTCACAGACAGCTCCTGAGTGTGCAGGTAAATCCAGTGTTAACCTTGGAGCGTGCTTGGGCAGCTTTGGGAGTCTCAGAAGAAGTCAGAGGCTTTGACCCTTTGTAGCTGATAAATAATGCCAGGCAAACTCTGGACACAGGTGTTCCCCAGAGGCCAATTCTCTTTCCTCTCATACTCCATTGACACTGGCTATTTAATCTCTTTCCTGTTGTCCTCCTTTCCCACCTCCCTCCTTGGTTTCCAGGTCACACGAGGAGGTGCGGGTTGAGGAGGAGCTTCAGCAGATCAGTGTTGAACTGGAGCCCAAGTGTGATGTTGAGATCGTAGCTCCTGAAGAAGATGACAAAGAGTGAGTGTTCTATGATGCTGGGCAGCTTTGCAGACTCCTGCCTGGTGTCATTTAGTCCTGGATGTGACAGTGGAGCATCTCCAGCACCTCTGTAGTAAATCATAGCCTTGCTTGCTCATTTTTGATAGACTCTATCATCTTTTCCCCCCTCCAGAGAGGCGGCTTCTTCAGCCTGTGCCATTGTAACATCCACAGCTACTATAGAGGTAGAGACAGCCAGCCAGGCCTCGGAACCAGCCAGCCAGGCCTCGGAGCCAGCCAGCCAGGCCTCGGATGAAGATGATGTGCCAGTCACAGACATATACTTTGTAAGACACCCTCTCTGCCTGGCCAGTTAGGGATGTGATGGGAAAAGTTGGATGAGGCAGTTGGGTGCAGGGCAGTGCCACCTGCATGTTGAGCGCTTTGAGATCTTGACACTGGGTGGGTTTTTGAGTGCAGGCAAGTGAATTAAACCTTGGAGAATGCAAACCAACATCTTGTAGTGCTCAGATGGGTGGCACTGCTGCTGTGGATGTAACCATAGGTGTGCTGCTCTACTTCCAAGAAGGATGAAGGGTTTATGTAGGCCATGTTCATTCCTGGGACAAGCAAGGGTGAATGTAGGTGCAACTGAGAGGTTCTTCCTTCCTCAGCCAGAGAGCCCAGCTGCTTTCCTGAGCTCAAACGTGCCACAGTGGCCTAGAGCCAGAAGGAAAGTGATTGCAGTGGGGCTCACCTTGGGCTCTGGTGAACTCTGGCTTTTCCTTTCCCTGCAGGCAGATGCATTAGGTGATGCAGTGGAAATCTAGTGCTGAGACAGGGAGTAAGTGAGGTGGTTGCTGGTTGGCAGCAGTGCTGTGGAGCCTGGAGCTGTTCCTCAGTCAGCCATCACAATGTCTGAGCAGCTTCTACAGACCAGAGAAGAGTTTTTAGCCACATGGACATGCCCTGTGGGTTCCCAGAGCAGAGCTGAGGGTCTGACCCTGAGAGCTCTCCCCTGTGTCCAGTCGATGGAACCATCTCAGTAGAGGATGTGCCCATAATCCTCTCTGCTCTGACACGTTGCTGTTGGGTACGTGGTGATGGAGCTGAGCTGAGCCCTTGTGATGAGCTCTTTCAGGCTAACCTAAAAATGGCAACGTCTGCCTTTCCCTGTGCTTGCATGACTGCAACAGAGCTGCTCACTCATTGCAGAGTCATCCCAAGGCTCGTGGGAGCTGTGGAAGGAATCAGCTCCATTTTAAAGGCTTGTCTGGTTTGGGTTTTTATGCATGCCAACAACTCCCTCTAACCCCACCCGCTCTTTCTTTGCCTGTAGATGGCAGCTGGCTGCAAGCTGCCTGTTCCAATGGCAGGTGTCTTATAGGAAAGGTCAGCTTCTCTTCCTCTGTGTCCCTGGGCATATGGACTCACTCCCCAACCTGTGGGAGTCCTCTTTATCCAGAGGAAACCATCTGTGTGCACTGTGTGCTCCCAGAGAGCATGACCGACTGCTCATCAGCATTTCATACTTCATCCGAGTCCCTGTTTTGTGTTAAACGTGTGTTGTGTGCTGTGGAGTGTGTCTCACTGCTGGGATGAAGGGAAAAGCTGATTTTGGGTTCCCATGGGCACTGTCCTTGGAAAAGCGTTTGAGCTGGAGCATGGGAGTGCAGCTGGGCTGGAGCCACTGCTGCTGCCTGCCAGGAATGCTCCAGGGGTGATGATCAAGGGATGATTTGTCAAATCCCAGGGGACGGTGATCTGATCTCTGGCAGTCTGCTCCTGAAAGGAGAGCACTTTATCCTCCCGTTCACCCCCAGGGGAATGAAAGTGCAGAGCTGGTGGCAGGGCTGGGGCACTGCTCTTCCCATGCATGGCTTTCCTGCCTGCTGAGCCCTTCAGGCCTGGAGTTGCCCAACCCCGTGGTTGTTGCTTTCTCTTTCATTCTCTTTTTCACATCATCCTTTTTTTTTTTTTTCCCCTCTTGTTTCCTTTCTCACCTCACTCCTCCTGGGGCCATCCAGTTCACAGATGGGAGGTACTGGATTTACTCTCCCCGCCAGCACAGATTCCGAACCACCTGGCTTTCCTCTGGGAGTGTAAGTGAACGTGGCAGCTCATAGGGGAGCAGAGCTGCAGCTTTGAAACACTGGGGCCGGTGCTCCCTTTCCCTTGGATGCTTGGGGCTCTGTGTCATGTGGCCCAGAAGAAACCAGGGGAGCATACTGGGATCACACAAATGGATCTTCCCTGTAGGAAGCACATGCTCTGTCCTGCTTTTCTGCAGGCTGGTGACATAGCTTCTGCCATGGGTTGGGCTCTGCTATCACCCATTCCTCGGATGAATTTGCAAACACCAGAACTGGCCAGAACCACCTGAGCCTTTGTCGGTGATGTTAGACTCAGCCCAGGAAGCCAGATGAGATTCCAGAGAGACCATTAAAATGTTTTGAAGCTGCTAAAAACCCAAGTCTGACCTTTTAGGCTCATGGCAGGGATGGTGATCAGCTCCTACAGCCAAAGGAGTTAGAAGATGCTGCTGGGTTAGGCATGGTTTTGGCTCTCCAGCCCTTCTCAACAGCACCAGTGTGCTCCCTCCTCACTACAGGTTTTCTGGGAGCGGTGAGGATTTTCCTTTCCTTGCCATAGGATGCAGGGAAAGCAGTTGAGTATTTAGGAACTGAATCCAGAGCTCAGACTGCTTCCTCTCTCGGACTTTGGGAGAGTTCATCTGCTCAAAGGCAGTGCCAGAGCCTCAGCACAAGCATTTGTATAGCATGGTCCTGCCATTGCCTGCCTCTGTGGTGGGCATGGGGAAGCAGGGCCGTGATGTGCTCCTGATGGTATCACAAAGTGCTGTACCTACCTGGCCAAGCAGGCAACACCCCCCAGCAGCTCCTCCTGCTCCTCAGCCTGCTTTGGCTGCCCCAGGACCAGGAGGGTTAGTATCAAGCACCAGATGTTCCTTTATGTTTCCTCTGGGTTTGCAGCTCCTGCATGCTTCTGAGCTCCCCAAAGGCTCTGGAAGAGGCTGGCTGGAGCCTGCAGTTCAGTCAGGATCCATCCTGAGCAACAGGATGTAGGGGAGGTTCTATGCAGTGTTGAGCTTTTCTGCACCTCTAGCAGAGCCCTGTGAGAAGTTGCAGGCAAGGTTGCTCTTCCCTCTGTTCTCTGCTAATGAAGCTGCAGTTATTGATGGGGTTCAGCATGTGGAGCCCAGTGCTTCAAAGCTCCTCTGGCTTATTGTCGTTAGTTTCTTGTACATTATAGACTGTTAAGCCCCCTCCAGGCTTTTTCCAAACACCCAGTTCCATTTCTCTTCCTCTGCAAATCCCAGGCTGTCAAAGGGTACAGTTTGCTCTCTCTAGGAGCACCTCTGGAGACAAAAGAGCCCATTTGCAGAAGTAGTGGGTCCCCCCCAGGAACACTGGAAGCAGACACCAGCCTTTGAATCCTCTTGGGCTTCTCTGAGCTGTGTCAGTAACAGAAGTGTCTTGTCACACGATGCCCAGTGCTGTGATAACCAGCTCTCTTGGCACGCACCTTCTTCCCCCGTATTCTTTCCGAGATCCACTTGTGTTTTGCCTCCTTTGTCATATTTGTTCCCATCACTCCAAGACACTCAGTGATAACTGTTTCCTTTTTGTGGCCACCATCCACCATGGTCTCACCCACCCATCTGCTGCCTTGCTTGGCCTGCAGGGAAGGGGGAAGGCACAGCAAACCAGACCATGTAAGATTGCCAGCTTGTCTCATGCACACAGCTCAGGAAAGGGGAGGTTGAGGGCTGGAGTGGGTAACAAGAACCACGAGCTCTGTCACTGCCCTTAGGTAAGTCCTTGCCACGTGTCTCGGTTGCTCTAGAGCAGGGGTTCTGCTGTGGCAAGGGAGGGAGCTGAGGTTTCTCTGGCATCTCAAAGCTCTAAAAAGCTGTCCCTGCAAGAGTGATGGTTGTGCCATCCCTGCTGCAGGGGAGCAGGGTGCAGTGTCAGCTGCTGGTGGGCTGTCCCATGTATGTACCAAAAATGAGGAAAGCTCCTCTGCTGAGAGCCAGCACCGAGCTCAGTTCTCTCCCTCAAGTGGACTGTTCTTATGTACTGTTTCCTACTCTTTTTGTTTTCTCCTTTTATTTGTTCCCTTTTCTCTCCTTTGCTCCCTGCTCTGCTGCTGCTCTCCTTGCATTCTCCCCACCGTCTCTGGCCACTCTGGCAGCCGACAGACGAGAGGAGTTGGGTTTACTCCCCGCTCCACTATAGCGCTCAGCTCCACTCTGTCTCTGATGAGGAGAGCGATACAGTAAGTGTACGAGACACGGGTGCTGGGTGCCCAGTGGGTCGAGGTCAGAGCTTGTGGCTGTGTCCCCTCAGCATGGGGGCTCTTGCATGGCTGCAGCAGAGCCCTGCTGTGACTCAGGTCAGCTCTGTGGCAGCAGGTGAGATCTCCTGTGCTGGCAGAGCAGGGGCTGTGGCTTGTTCTGAATGGTGTGGTGCAGCGAGAGCTTTGGGGAGCTGAAGTTCTCCACTGGGGTTGTCGTTACTTGAGGAGGCAAGATTTACAACCTCGGACTTCTTTCCTGCTTGATGTCATTCTGGGGAGTTGGCTGGGCTCACATGGAACCACACACCAGGCCGAGGGCAGGTGCTGACTCTCTTTTCTCTGCCTCTTGCAGTAATCTCTATGCAGACACAGAAGCCCCAGAGAGCAGCGATTCCCTCTGCAGGTCGATGTGTTCCCCTTTTGTTGATGCAGCCATTCCAGTGGGATGGGGAAGAGCTTGCTGACACCAACCAGTATTGCTGCACTGCAGGATCCCGGGCACTGCATTTCAGAACGGAGCAAAACTATAACCGTGTCTTTCTACTTCTCCCAGATGCGGGCAGCAAAGGAAACCACCCGCAGCTCCTGAGGGAGGCAGCAGCGGGGTGTAGAGAATCCTGAGTAGTAATACAGCGTTTTCCAGACGTGCACTACCGTAGCTACCTATCCATGTGTGATACTGTGAACCTTTTTAAGTTTTTAACCGTGTATTTATTTCTTTTACCTTTGCACAGAGACAGCACAAATGTGCTTTTTTAAACATTTAGTTTACTGCACTCTCTTCCTCCCCCTCCCCTCCCCTTTTTTTTTTGTTTCTTTTCTTTTCCTGTCATATATTTGTGCATCAGAAAGGAGTGTGAGACCTCACTGGAGAACTGGTAGGAGCACGTTGCTGGGGAGGGCAGGGACCGGAGTGGCTTCACTGAAGGCAGCAGCATGGTCTGACCAACTGATGGAGTCGGGAGGTTTAAGGCTGTCCAGACTCTGCCACGGTTTTGCCAAGTGATCTAAGGCAAGTCACTTGACCACTCTGTGCCTCGGTTTCCCCCGTGATAAGGGGTGCACAGTACCCGCTTCCGTTAAAGCACTTAAACCCTGGGATGAAAGGTGCTATGAAAATGCAATGTATTAAAGGCCATGGAATAGAATCACTCCCATGTTACGGTAGTCCAAAGTAGCCATGCCAATTTTCTTGGATTAAAGCGTCACTGGTGACTTCTCTCAATCTGTGCCACTGTGTGGGGGCAGCAAGAGCGATCCTGGACCAATCCCGAGGGACAGTGATGTTGTCACCTCAGCTCTCCTCTGGCTGCCGTGCTGGGTTCTGCCTTCGTCACGTGCTGCACCGCTGCATCACCCCTCACTCTGCTCCGAGTCCCAGCGCTTCCTCTGAACTGACTGCCGCACCGGACACACTGGCACGGACAGATGTGCACCTCCTGGGACCAGCTGTGCCTGGGCCGGACACTGCATCCCACTGGAGCCACTTAGCACCTTGCATGCTCATGAGTGTACTTGGGGGGGGCACAACCATTGGGTTCACATAGATCATCTGTACCTCAGGGTGGTCAGCGAGGCACTGGAGGTGGGAATGGGAGCTTGGCTCTGCTGCCAAATGCCGTGTTCGTGGGCTCTGTTGGTGACTAGGATGTTGTTGCCTGTGGTAACATCAGCTGCTGGGAATCACTGCTTCAGCTGTCTCTAGTTTGCTTGAGGAGGGCTTTAAAGCAAGGGCATTTGGTGTCACCAGATAGTGTTAAGGCTTGCCCAGCCGCCAGCAGGGCACACACCATAGCATTGTCTGCAACTCCAGCGAGCCCATCCTCATCTCCCAGAGAGAAGAAAGGAAATCTTTTAGACCAGGAGCCAGGTCTCATTCCTGTGCTTTATGAGCCTTGCTTAAGAAAGAGGGTCAGAATGTCATTATTACAATGTTCAGATTGTCCTTGGGATTCCTTGTAGAGGAGTGGGGGAAAGAGACTCTTCTCCCAGTCTGAATTCCCAGCAGTGCTCAGGACAGCTTAATTCAGGTCCCAGAGGGAAACTGGGCTTGTGGGAATCGCTGCCATGTGCTGAACTTGGTGAGGATCTTCAGGAATGGATGTTTTCTTGCCTAGCAGTGCAGGACCCAGACTTCCCCCCTTTGCCTGCAGATGCTGAAGGCTGTAAGGTATGCTGCTCTCAAGAGCACAGGTTGCAGATCTTGCAAGCTGCTGCCATTAGATGTACTCATGTATTTACCAAATAATCTATCGGAAGTCTTTAACTCTCTCCCCTTTGAGTCACTCCTCGATGGCTCATTCACCCAGCTGCCAGCATTGCTCCATGGCAGCCTTGCTGCAGGCTGAGGAATGTCTCTTATCCCCTCTCTGTGCCAGCCCAGGGCTCCACAGGCTGTAGGCAGTGCTCCAGGGGCTCAGAGGAGAGGGGACAGGAGGAGTGTGATCCCTACAGCCCAACCTGCCTCTGGGCTGAAAGCTGGAGGCTTCAAAATGTTGAGAATTCAGCTGTTTTTTCCTCTTGAAGTGATGCTGTGCATAGAGAGGCCAGAGGGAGCCGCATCCCTTGTGCATCTTCAGATGCTGCTCTTGGGTTCTGTGCTGGAGGAGTCCAGGAAGTTGGGCTTGGGTGGCCTGGCCTGAGCTCACCCCCCTGGAACCACCGGGCTTGTGGGTGCAGGGTTTGTCCCCCTTGGGCCTTTCCAGCCAACTGAAATCAAGCACCTTGTTTAAGATGGTTTAAACGCTGTTGATGGAGACTTTCATTCCTTCCCCTCACTTCAGGAGGCTCTAAAGCCTCTGTGCAGGGAGCATCTGAGCTGCACCTCTGTGGAGCATCTCAGTGAATGAACTCCACAGACTGGAGCTGCTCTGGGTTCCAAGAGAGGTGGAGAAGGCCAAACCTCTTGCAGCATGTTCATTCCAAGCGTTGGCTTTCCTCGAGCGTTCAGGCTTTTTGAGACAATCCTTGTGCAGTTCTGTCCCACTGAACTTCCAGCCCGTCTGAGTCATAAGCTGCCTGTACTTTCTCGGTCAGGGTTTTCTGTAGTGACCCAGAAGCTCCCTGGTGTAACCCCCTGCTCTCTCCTTCATTAAGAGGAAGCACCATGTTTCTCTTACTCCACTAAGGTTTGAGCAGAGCAGCTCTATGAGACAGCTGATCCTCATGTAGCTGTTTGCTCTCCTTCATCCCTATCATCCCGTCTGGATCTCTTGACTCTGTGGGACATGCCCTGGTGAGCTTTCGGCTCTGGCTGTTGCCAAAGCAAAGGTGGATTTGGCAAGAGAAAACCGGCATCTATGTCACGCTTGCCACCAAGCTCCTGTGAAGGCTCTGGAGGGGCACACCACGGGGCTGGCACGGAGAGCCCCGAGTGCCCAAACTGCGCTTTCAGACGTGTTTTAGTGAAGCTCAAGCTCTTGTAGGTGTTGGTACGGAGCTGGCGCAGGCTCGGCTGCCGGCATGGGCTCTGCTCCTCCCTGTCTCTCACTCCCAGCTGTCCTGCTCCGGGGAGGACGAGGTAGAAGCCGCAGCTCAGGCGTTCCGAACCATGTTGGGTTTTCCTTTCTGTTGATGTCGACGTTAGACCCGGGTCTGTTCTGGTGATGTTCCTGTTCCTGCTCATTCTGTGTCCGCTCTGTGCGCGCACCGTGTACCGAATGTATGTAAGTGGGGGGCCGCGGGGGGGGGGCTGGCGGCCGAGCTGGGATGCCAACCCGTGGCCATTGCCGTGTTTCTCGCGTTGGGGGGTGAAGCCATGAGCTGCTCTGATGTTCTTGGTTGTTCTGAGGGGCTCCCCCCCTCGGGGAGACCTCATTTCCAGAGGCTGTGATGGAAGCTCTGTCCTGCTCTGTGATAAAACATCGTCTGTGCTGTGCCGTACCGTACCGTGCCGGCTCTGCCTCCCGCGCCGCTTTGGGGCTCAAACAGGCCCCGGAAGGAGGGGGACGAGCGGCCCCGCCCCGCCGTTGGCCTCAGCCCGGCCCCCGCTGTGCTCGGGGCCGTGGGGCGGAGCCGCCGCCACAGCCGCCGATGGGCTCTGGGTCGCGGAGCCCGGAGCGGCGGCACCGGGAGCGGGGCCGGGAGCGCTCCGGCAGCCGGGGGAAGCGGCGGCGCAGCCGGAGCCGAGGCCGCAGGCGGGAGCCGAGCTCGGGGTGAGCGGGGACCGGGGCTGTGTCCGGGGGAGGCCCGCGGGGAGATCGGGCGGGGCGGGCCGGGCTCCGTGCGGCGGGGCCCGGGGTAGGCCGCGGCGGAGGGGGAGGCCCCGCGGGGCCCTGGGGCGGGCTCCGGTGCCCCCGGGCC
This sequence comes from Loriculus beryllinus, assembly GCA_039877255.1. NCBI lineage: Eukaryota > Metazoa > Chordata > Aves > Psittaciformes > Psittacidae > Loriculus > Loriculus beryllinus. Next base: position 4,290 of record JBCJKH010013384.1, on the reverse strand, counting down.
GGTGAGCGCCTCGCGGAGCGGCGCCCGTGGCGCAGAACGAGCCCGTCCGGGACTGAAGGTGCGGCCGGTGCCGCCGAGCGAGCGGCCTGGAGCTCTCCCGGAGCTGTGGCGCGGCCGCAGCGGGGAGGCGCGGGCCCCGGTGCCGCGGGCCCCGGCGCAGAGCGGAAGCTGTGTCCCAGGCCCCCCCTTCCCTCCGCAGCAGCTCCGAGTCCGGCGATGGGCGGCAGAAATGGAAGCAGAAGAAGAGCAGAAGCCGGGACCAGCCCCGCGGCAGCCGCCGGCGGCACCGCTCGCACTCACGGGGCCGCTCCTCCGGGTCGAGCTCCGGGCGTGAGCGGGACCAGAGGAGGGAGCGCAGGAAGAGGGACGGCTCCAAGTGTTCCGTGTCCTCGGTGAGCTCCCCCTCCCCGCCGCGCTGCCGGGGCCGGGAGCAGGCGGGGCAGCAGCTGAGCCTCCAGGAGCGCCTGAGGCTGAAGGAGGAGAAGAAGAAGCAGGCTGCGCTCATGAAGGCCCTGGAGACGCCCGAGGAGAAGCGGGCTCGGCGGCTGGCCAAGAAGGAAGCCAAGGAGAGGAAGAAGCGGGAGAAGATGGGATGGGGAGAGGAGTACATGGGTTACACCAACACTGACAATCCCTTTGGGGACAACAATCTGCTGGGCACCTTCATCTGGAGCAAGGTGAGCTCCTCAGTGCCTGTATTTTGCTGCTCAAGAGAGACCGCTCCTGTGGCTGCCAAAGAGCAGGACAGAGGAGCTGCGGGTCTTTGAGGGAGCTTTGCTTGAGGTGGGAACCTCTGTAAGATGAAGAGCAGCTCTGTAAGAGTAAAGCACTGCTCTAGGGCAGCAGACGGGCGTTTCTGACAAGCTTGGTGGGGTTTTACCTCCTTGCTTTCTCTTGAAGATGTAAGCTAAGGGGTGCAGGGTGAGGAGGTGGATCAGGGGACAGGAGAGGAACCTGCACCTGCTGGGTGCTGCAGGCCAAGAGCTGAGCAGTGTTCGTCGGTGTGTTAGTGCTTGTGCTTCATGGAGGGGCTTCGGGAGTGGGATTTAAGTGCCTGGGCGACCTTTGACAGGATCAGAGCTCACTGGAGCAGTGGAAGCAGGTGGATGCGGTGGGGTTTGCTGGCTGGTCAGGGCTGTAGGAGTCACTGGGTTTCATGGCTGCCCTTGGCCGCTCCATTTCAGGCACTGGAAAAGAAAGGAATCAGCCACTTGGATGAGAAGGACCTGAAGGAGAGGAACAAGCGAATCCAGGAGGACAATCGCCTAGAGCTGCAAAAGGTGGGATCAGATGCCCCTTCCCTCAAACCATCCAACAGAGAACCCTGTGGCTAGGCCGGTTCTCACCTGAAAAAGCACCCTTGTTCTCCTCATTAGGGGTGCCCACGGGATGCAGGCTTAGGGGGGGGCGCACAGTAGGTTTCTGCTGTTCCATGGTGAGAAGACTCTTCTTGGGGTTCAGTCCAGCTCAGGAGGTGCTGAGCAGGACGAGTGCCAGGTCACAGCACCGAGGTGTGGGGCTGTGTCCACAGCGGCCTCTCGCCTCCCTCTGCCCTGGCAGGTGAAGCAGCTGCGCCTGGAGCGAGAGCGGGAGAAGGCGATGCGTGAGCAGGAGCTGGAGATGCTGCAGCGGGAGAAGGAGGCCGAACACTTCAAAACCTGGGAGGAGCAGGAGGACAACTTCCACCTGCAGCAGGCCAAGCTGCGGTAGATGTGCGGCTCCGGGGGACGGCCCCAGCGGGGAGCAGGGGGTGGCAGGCACTGATAGTTCTCTCTTTCCTCTAGGTCCAAGATCCGGATTCGGGATGGGAGAGCAAAGCCTATTGACCTTCTGGCCAAATACATCAGCGCAGAGGATGACGATCTGGCCGTGGAGATGCACGAGCCCTACACCTTCCTGAACGGCCTGACTGTCTCGGACATGGAGGATCTGGTGGAGGACATCCAGGTACCAGCTCTGCCACTCACTCCTGTGCTCAAGGCTCTTCCCCCCTACAGTTCTGCTTCCCTACCTGTGGTGTGGAGCAGGAGCCTGATGCCCTGCTTGTCTTCTGCCTGCAGGTTTACATGGAGCTGGAGCAAGGGAAGAATGTGGACTTCTGGAGGGACATGACCATCATCACGGAGGATGAGATAGCCAAGCTCCGCAAACTGGAGGCCTCTGGAAAAGGAGGACCAGGTAAGTGGGAGGGCAGAGCCTCGTGTGGGTGTCAAGGGGAGTGTGAGCGGTGGGTTGTAGGGTCTGCTGTGTGCGCTGGGGCTCATAGGAGCAATCTGGGATGAAGGCTGTGGATCCCCTTCAGGCCTTATTGAAAGCAGGCTGAGCGCTCTGAGACCTTCTGGTTGCCCTTGTCTGTGTGTCCAGGAGAGCGTCGGGATGGCGTTAATGCCTCGGTCAGCTCTGATGTGCAGTCCGTGTTCAAGGGGAAGACGTACAACCAGCTGCAAGTGCTGTACCAGGGCATTGAGAGCAAGATTCGGGCAGGAGGCCCCAACCTGGACATTGGGTACTGGGAGAGTCTGCTGCAGCAGCTGAAGGCTTACATGGCTCGGGCCAGGTAAGAGCCAGGGGCTGCCCTTTGGCCAAGGCTGTGGGAAGGGGCAGCACAGACCCTGCTGTGAGCAAAGCTGGCGGGGGGACACAAACCTAAAGTCACCACTGGAGGGGTTTTACACTTTCCTGAGTGGTAGCTTGTCCCGAGAGGGGAGAAGAGCTGGGGACAGTCCCTTCTGCAGCAGCAATGTGTACAGTGAGGTCTCCAAAAGGGAATCAAACTGGAGGGTTGCTCAGCCCCAAACCGTACAAACCTCAGCAGATTTCCAGCTGCTGTGGTGGGTGTCGGAGCTCTGGGAAATGTGGGCACAAGGGGGTTCTGCTGGGTGGGACCTGACAGCTCCTCTCGTCCTCGCAGGCTGCGGGAGCGGCACCAAGATGTGCTGCGCCAGAAGCTGTACAAGCTGAAGCAGGAGCAGGGTGTGGAGAGTGAACCGCTCTTTCCTATCATCAAGCAGGAGCTGGCTTCCCCAAGCGACAGGTAGGAAACCCTTCCTGTGGGCAGCATCTAGGGGTCTCCCATGGGACACCCGAGGCAGAAAATGCAGCCTTATTCTCCCATCCTTCCATAGACAGACCTCAGGTGAGCACAGAGCAAGGGTACCAACCCCGTCCCAGTCCTCTCTTCTCTCTTCCTTGCAGGCTGGATCCAGAGGAGATGGTACAGCCAGGGCCATCCTCGGAGCCGGAGGCTGAGCAGGATGCGGAGGCCAAGGGAGAGGCTGTGCTGATGGAGGAGGACCTGATCCAGCAGAGCCTGGATGACTACGATGCAGGGAAGTACAGCCCCCGGCTGCTGAGCACCAACGAGCTGCCCTTCGATGCCCATGTGCTGGAGGCCGAGGAGGACACTCATCGCCTGCTGCTCCTGCGTCAGCAGCTGCAGGTCACAGGTAGGAGCCCCTGTGCTTGCCAACACGTGCGTCAGGGTGCAGGGCTAGAGGGGACACGGACTGAGATGAGATCTTAGGCAAACGGGGCTTGGAGCAAGCTGCTCCAGTGGAAGGTGTCCCTGCCCATGGCAAGGGGTTAGAGCTGGATGAGCTTTGACATCCCTTCCAACCCAAACCATTCCATGATGCTGTGACCGGTTGGTACCTCTTCTCTCTATAGGTGATGCCACTGAGAGCACTGATGACATCTTCTTCCGCAAGGCTAAGGAGGGGATGGGCGCAGACGAAGCACAGTTCAGTGTGGAGATGCCCCTCACAGGCAAAGCTTATCTCTGGGCTGACAAGTACCGGCCCCGCAAGCCCCGCTTCTTCAACCGGGTGCACACAGGCTTCGAGTGGAACAAGTACAACCAGACCCACTATGACTTTGACAATCCTCCTCCCAAGATCGTGCAGGGCTACAAGTTCAACATCTTCTACCCCGACCTCATCGACAAGCGCTCGACGCCCGAGTACTTCCTGGAGGCCTGTCAGGACAACAAGGACTTTGCCATCCTGCGCTTCCACGCTGGGCCCCCCTACGAGGACATCGCCTTCAAGATCGTCAACCGCGAGTGGGAGTATTCCCACCGGCACGGCTTCCGCTGCCAGTTTGCCAATGGGATCTTCCAGCTCTGGTTCCACTTCAAGCGGTACCGTTACCGCAGATGAGGAGCTGCTCCCTCGCCTCCAGAGCCCTGGCGCAAGGGGGTCTCGCTCCCAATCACGTGTCCTGCCCCACAGCCATCCCCAAGGCGTGGCCCAGCACAGGGCCTGGTCCTGAGGGACTTCCCTGTCCTTGCTT
>JBCJKH010013383.1:7818-18009 GCA_039877255.1 Loriculus beryllinus | reverse complement strand
TGAGGACACCAGAACTGCACACAATACTCCAAGTGAGGTCTCACAAGAGCAGAGTAGAGGGGCAGGATCACCTCCTTTGACCTGCTGGTCACTGGCATTTGACTTTATGGCATGAAATCAACACCCACTATTAGTCTGCAATACAGTGGGATTTCAGCCTTCTTTGGAATACCTTCAGACTTATACAAGTGTGAGTGAAAACATGAGCTCATATTTTGATAGTAAATGGAAAATGTTGAGATTCTTAGATGTGACACCTCAGGAAAATGAGCTATTAACCTTACCAGACAAAAGTATATTAATTTCACACACCTCTGTCAAGAGCTACATGAAAACTTTCAGTTTGATAGTCATTATAAAATATTTTATTGGTTTTTACATACACTTGAGGTTGCAGATAAAGAAAGGCAAAGAAAGAAAGAATCAATTAAAATTGTCTCAGAGGAATACTAATCTCCATTTTCCTTCATGAAAGTGGGGTTGGGACAACTACTGTTTAAGTGGATTCAGGATTATTGATTGTTACTAAAAATGAAAGGGTATTCATTCCAATCCTAGACCTAAAATATATTTTTCATTTTGGGGTGGGGATTAACTAGAGAAATACTGAAATTTTTCTGTCCTTGACTTCAGCAGCTATCTTGGCTCTAAAAATACACAAAACCCAAGGATACTTGAAGCATAGTCTGTGCTTCTGGGCTTGAAGAATGAAAATGAGCTAAGTTTGAGTTGTTAGAGTTTTTTCACCACAAAGGTCATTTGATTGCGCACAGGTTGTTTACAAGACTGAAGCTCATTGCTATGGAAGCAAATATTTCCAGTAACATTAGATAAAATCTGTTCATTTATTTCATATTTCAGCTAAACTCAGTGCTGATTTCTTTCCTTGAAATATATTTGAGATTCTTCTGCATTAAGAAAGTAAATTTTAAAGCGAAGATATTTTCTATGGTCCATTTTTAAACCTTCAATATGACTGGTAAAAATGAAAATGTAGCAGTAAGTAATGCTTTCATGTTTTCTCTTCAACTAGAGGGGAGGGAGGGAAAAGTCAATACTTGGCTGAAATCATGAGCAGCTTGTTGGCTGAGTAAATCAGCCAGGAGCCCTGCAGCTGGTCAGCTTCACCTCACCGATAAATGTCAGAACTCACTGCTGTCAATATGAATTACCAGAAAAGGTTTCCTAGAAACTATGGATAAGGGACCTGTTTTCCTTTGCATGAATTATATGTGCCAAAATAATACTGAAACAAGATAAGAATAGATTGCTCTGATTGACCAGGCAATTATTTAAATGTACTTTGGAGATATGACAAACCTTGGAAAATAATGCAGGCCGGGTCACAGAATGCAGGAAACTTGTGACTCTAACAGAGGCTTAAGAGGTTAAGATGCATTAAGTCACAAAGCAAGTTTGCTTTAGTTTCCAGTGCTGAGAATGGTATCTGAGGAAACATGAGCTTTCTGTATAAAATGAAGGAAGGTAAATAACGCTTGAAGTTATTCCAGAAAGATTTCTTCCCAAGCTATTCACAAGGAGCTTTGTGTAGCTTCAGAAGACTTCCTCAGGGGAGGGGGCAGAGACAGCTTCACCGCACTGCTGGGCACCCATGACCCACACTCCGGGAGCAGGAGGTAGTCGCAGAGTGCAGGGCTTTTGTATTGGTCCTTTAGAGTGAAAGGAGGACTCTGAAAACATACAATGAAACTATGTTAGTTTCAGTCACAGAAAATAAGGAGCACCCACCAATCTGTGAGCCAGCTGGGCAGTAAGTGCTTTTGACATTTGTTACCAGAAATAACAGCGAGTGGGTAGCTGCCTCAAAACAGAAAAGTGTGGATTTTATTTGCTGCTTCTACACCTTGCCCTCACGTGTTGCTTGTTAGGCTGCACCCAGTTGTTGCCATTGGACCTGACAGGATGTTGACATAGCAACATGTAATCTGGGACAAAAAAATAAAATGGTAACAACTGAACTAATGCTATTTTTGTGCTTCTGCAAAACAAGTGTCTGTTTTCTACCAGCGTTACTATGCTCGTCAGAAAATGGAATCCCCCTTCACAGGGAATATGGACACTGGAAGTAAAGAAGAGATTATGATCACAGAAAAAAACCCACCAAACCATCACAAAAACCTTCTTGCAAAGAGAAAAACTTTATAAAACTGAAATTGAATGTTTATTTTAATTGAAATATTTAGAGAAAACCTTTCTAAAAACTGAAATTGAATGTTAATTTTAATTGAAATATTTAATTTATCAGCAATGAATTATTTTCATTTCAAAAAATCAGTTATTTTTATTCAGCGAGGCAGAAAATGGAACTGAACATAGTAAAAATATATCAAAAATGATGTTAATATGTGTCTTTATTCTGAGCAGAACCTGAAAAAACTCCTAACTAACCAAAATTTTCACTCACTTCTGATGTTTTAGTACAGTTTAAGAAATACCACTGTATTATTAAGGATACAAAAAAAAAGTCATAATATTCAGAAGCATAATTTCTAAAAGAAGGATGCTCAGATGCTTCAGTGAAAAAATATGAAAAATGAAACATCACAAGATCATCATAACTTTTTCTGAAAAGAATTTTTGGTAGCATCCACATGGCTGTGAAACGTTTTGATTTTTTTGTTCCTTAAATGATACCAAATGGTCCTGCCAGGTCTTCCAAGCAACTCTTTATTTCCTTATGTAAAAAATGGTAATGCATTTAACACTTAATTCAGTATACCTACTTAATCCAGATATTTCCCCATAATATTCAAATTAAAACCCAAATCAGGAAAAATATTCTACTTCATTAAAATAAATTCTTTTGACTTTATTCAAATGATTGAGGAAATAATACAGTTTTAAAGTTTCTTTCCAATTAAATCAAGCACCAAAATGGACATTATTATGGTTACAATAAAATTACATTTCTCAGTGGAAATAAATGTTCCAGCACTGCACAGAAGAAGGTAACAAAACAAAAGATACAAAAACAATGAATAATGAGGCAATTTACTTGACAGTGCATCAAGTTCTGGTACACTTAGGCCATTTCATTAATTGACTGTTAAAACTATCTGGATACCACCTTTTCGCCTCTGAAATCACATGAAAATAAGCAATGATAAATTTGTAAACTAGATGGAAACATAGCTTCTGTTTGGAGTTCTGTGATTTCCCTCTGACTGCATTATTGCTAGCAGTTCATTGCTCTTCTCTGCAATTTCTGAGAGACTGGCAGTGCAGTCAGATCCATAGCAATAACTGGTGAGGCTGGCACCCTGGAACCCCTGGCATACAGAATATGTGTGTTTCCGTTGTGCAGCATGGGCATTGGTATTCCCCAGCAGGCATTAGATTGTGGTCCTGCAACAGAACAGGCTGGTATATGTTGGCCGTCGGAGATGCTGAAGAACAACAGACACAGCACCTTTCTGATCAAGTGAATCAACATACATGCTCTGTAGAACAACAAAGACTTTCTCTCCACTTTAGTTTTGCAGGCAGAAATGCAAGAATATGGCGTGTACACTTCACTGGCCCACAAGCTGATGGCAGCTAGTCATCTCCAACTTTGGAACTGAGTTCGCATCTATCGTGATCTGATGATGCAAGGTATTTAGAAAGGCATTGGCAAAACTTCTGAGTAGTCAAGTACTGTGCTTTCTTTGTGCTAGAAGGGAGCATACCTGTTGGTCTTGCTCATGTCTTGGTGTGCATATAGAACACACTACGGAGCTTTTAGGCTAGAAAAACTGTATACTGTTGAGTAGGTAAGATCAGACACCCAGAGCTGCAACTGAAATGTATTGCTTTATCCAGGTTTATTTTCAGAAAAGTATTTTCAAAGGCATTTTTGGAAGTGTAAATAATCTCAGTCAGAAACCAGAAATATGTATTTTTTCAGAATTGTCTAGCACTTACTGTAGGTAAAGAAAATAAATCAGTAAAATTCGTTTTTTTGGTTTTTTTTTTAATTTCAGCTTCCTTTATTCTGCTCTTTTTTCCAGCAGAACTCTTACTCCTGCATTGATACCCATTGATATCGTTGCTGGTTTGAGAAATCCTTGTTGGGAAATCTGTTTTATGGCAGTCAAGGGCACTTCCCCGCACCCCAGATGACAAAAATACCTCTTTGTGGACTGGTATGACTACAGTGTGCAACTCCTGACATTGCAAACCAGCCAGGTAGACACTATAACAGAGACTACCTGCAAGAAAAGTATTTATAAAATCAGAAGGTACATTGACGTGGTTTAGTGGTCAGGTGAGGATGTGATTTGTGAGGACAGGCATTACAGATGTTCAGTTCTATATTTCTATATGTTTTAAAGCAAGGTACATTCACTTAGTTTTCTAATAAGGGAAGTTAAGAATCCTTATTTTGTCTATGCTTTTTATGTTCCACTCTAGGGAAATGTATTCTTAAAAAAATCCTTTCCTTATATTCCTCTTTAATAAAAGCACAGAATTGCAATTAGCTTCTTCAGAAAAATCTCATTACTAAAGACAATTGTACTGAAAAAAACCCTTTCAAATTAGAAGAATACACTTCCCCCAAAGTGAACATGCTTGAAATAATTTATCAAAACACATCTTACCATGATTCTTAATAGGAGTGTATGAATGATAATAACCAATTTGATAAGTCTTATCTGTGTTTCTGTTTGTAAATAGCTTGTAGCTGTTAAATTCCTGAAGGTATTAGTTTTCCAAAATATTTTATATGTCTTCAGGACTTAAGTTAATGTTTTCAAATAAATCACACTGAATGTCTTGCAGATACTTAACGTGAACTGTGTAGACCACAATGTGTGGATTGTACATTGTTGGCTATAAGTAGTACAGTTTCATATACAATCACAATATGTTTTAGTCAACTTTCATATTTAAAAACTAAGTGCCATTTTAACTCTTTAAGTGTGCTAATACAGAACAAAAAGTAAAGAGAAAGAAAAGGGAAAAAATATAAAACTCTTTTATGAGTCTCATAACCTTGAAAATAAATTATGTAAATACCACTTTTTGGCTCAGTGGAAATAACTGTAAGGCTTTGTCTCACTTTTGATAGTGGGATTATAAAATGGCTACCACCAAGGCAGAATTCAGATCTAATGTGGTAGCATTGAAATAGATATGCAAGTAGAGACAAGAGGGAGACTCTTCCCTCTGTCTGGGCCTGGCTACTGTTATTAGGAGCTGTGGAGAATGCAGAAATGCAGCAGAGACAGACAGGAGCCAAGCAGTAAATTGACCCACTCATCTCCCTGCTGGAACTCTCCCAAAGAGCTTTTATTTTATATGATAAACACCTCCATTGCTCACTTGAAGGTCAAGTGACTGACGATGTCTCACCACTTTCCAGACCCTCAGTACTTAAGAATTTCCAACTTATATTCTCTTTTCCTTTTCCCTTCACATCATCAGCTTTTCTTTTCTAGCAGAAGCAGCTGTCAGAAAACTACAGCTACAAATAACAGTCTATAAAAGTCCACAGATAGTCCATTCTTACAAATTTCAATCTAACAATGCAGATAATAAATCAATGGTCTACTCTTACGTAGCATCATTTATCAGCAATGCCAAAGTTCCATGGCAACATTAACCTCTTGTAAGGAGGAATCTGAACCCCTAGGGACACTTTTGGGAGATTGGAAGGACAACATTCATTGAATTGACTTTACATGAAATAAAAAGCAAACTTAGATTCTCACCTCCTCTATTTCCTCTTCCAGATGTCTGCCAGTTGAAGAAAAGGAAAAAAAACCAACCATCACGTATGTTCAGAGAGAAAAAAATGTTTCTTTATGTATTTCTTTACAGGACACCTAAGTAGCATGCAGAACTACTATAGCTTTTGAGAGCCCTTGTGAAGTGGAAACAGATATGTATATGTGAATTGCCAGGATAATGCCTGGACCAGAAGTAAAACTGGAAGTCACAAACTCTAACTTTTGGACAGTAGTTATTTCCAATTTCCCAATTATCCTATCCCATCATGTGTTGCGTTTAGTATAGAGGAGGAATATGTTATGATAACAAGGAAGTATTGCTTTAGACCAGCTGTTCTAAGGACATGGATAAAACCACTGAGGGTATTCTCAAGACAGAGCTAATGTGTGAGACCTCTCTTTCAGGAACCACCAGCTATAGCCTGGAGAGGAAGAGAGACTGGTTTACTGAAGGCCACCCAAGAATCACAGCACTCATTCAAGGACACAAGCAGTGGGACCTTCCACATTACATTACCACTATGTTCACCAAAACATACAAATGTTCTAAGTGCTAAAGATACAAATTTATGAGAAGTACAAATACATTAGCACAGTGAGAGTTCCCTAGACTCATTAATACTAAATATCAAACATCAGTGCTTCACACATGTGTAAAATGAGAAGATGCTTAACTGTCTCCTGTTAGTTACCTCTGAAATTTTCAAATGAATAACCATTTCTTCAATGTACAAGTCCTGAAGGAAAGAAATGTGTTACAAAAAATATCACATAATCATGCCTCATAATTTTTACCTACAGGTTGCAATATTATTTTTCTAGAGAATATTAACTTGACACTGTGAAAGCAAGGTAAGATTGAATCATGAGTCAAAATGCATAGTCTTTACAGCTGTCTGTGGTGCACGCAGTAAATGTTCCATTAACATCAAGCCAAATTGACAAGGCTTCTGTTTTTTTCCATATGAAGATATAGAAGTTGGTGATGACTCCAAAGTAATGCAACAGAAGAAATCAGAGGGGAAAAGAATGATGAATAATTATTTGAATGTTTTTCTGTGTTAATATTTTCAGTAGCAGTTTCTTCACAAAAAATGTGTCCCTAAAGAGGTTACTGATACAGAGTACCTCCTTCCATCTTGTCAGTTGAAATACCTGTATACTTAACACGCAGCACTGGAAGTGTGTTTGACTGCTTCAGTGCAGCTTCTCCTCCCTCTCCACCTCCCACCAACACCGCAATAGGTTAACTGAAGCTGCGATCTATTAATCTTATTTAGTCTCTTACCTGCCTGCTTATATTCTGAGTTACAGGGTTAAGCATATTATCTGGGTGGGCTTGCTGTATTCAGTTTCAAAAGAGTGGTCTGAGTGCTTCTTAATTGTTCCTTCAGCAATACTGCCAGTGATAAGAAGCGCATTTGACCTTCTAGTCAAGTTAGAAATTGGTGAATGATCAACTTACACAAAGGTATTTTGTGTCGCTGCTAATTTGAAAGAACTCATTAGCATTCTGATAATGCTTTTAGATATTCCAGAAAATAGATGTCTGTCTCAGGAAATAAATCTGAGGTGTTGGTATTTTTTAGGTGCGTTTTTTGGTGGGTTTTTTTGTTTGTTTGTTTGGTTTGTTTTGTTTTTTCTTAATTAACATATTTGCAGAAAAGCCTGGTAGATATGCCAGGAGAGATTTCTGCTGAGAGATACATGATAGAAATTCTACCAGCAGAGAGAGGCACTATTTTACATGACAAAATGTACTTCTGCCAGTGGATCGCAAGAGTCCTGGGCTCAGAAGCAACTGCAGCAAAAAGCAATATACACATAGTGTCCGGTGAATGAACAGATGGAGGGATCTATACCTACCCTTGAATCAATCCTGTCTTTGATTGATCTGCATCTCAAAGTTGCCACTTCATTAATTTCACAATTAAGGATTTAACTTGTTCTTTGAATGTGCATTTAAGTTTCTTGCTGATGTTGCTTTAGATGTTGTTGCTCTGGTTTCCACATGTGAATGAATTCCCTTGCCCTTGATTCAGGTAAGGAGTCTAAGGCATCAGAGAAACTGTTTCTGCGAGTAATAATCGCCATTAGGGAAGTTAAAAGTGAAAACGTAATTTCTGGTAGCATTCTGTTCATGTTTATACCATTGTGTCAACAAGACGTTTTTGCTTTCATGGCTTTTTTCCTCCTTTTTCAAAATTTCTTTTTCCAGATGGCACATCAACACTAGCTCTTAAGCAATCATCCTTTTCCCCTCTTGATTGATATTTCCAGGGTAATTTATGCAAAAACCTCACCATGGAGTTGCAGTATGAAGCTGTAAAACTGTCCCACTGATGATTTCTTTGTGTTTGCATTCATGTTAAATATAGCTGCCCTGGGAGAGAGACACCCTGCCTGTAAATGATCTTGATTGAAATTATATGGACATTTTTCAATAAACTTGGTTTTAGACTTCATTCCTTTGTCCATCTTGGCACAGATCCTCTTCTACTACTTTATTTTTCAAGAAAAGAAAATATCAGATTTCACCCCTGCTTCTCCTCCCATCCATCAGTCTCAAATCCTACATTGTACTCGGACTGCAGTTTATATCCCCTGCTCCTTGAGTTTAAATTACTTTCAGCATTATTTTTTCATTTCACAACAGTAGACAGGATTCCTCCTGCCCTATTGAAACATCAGTCTTTGGAGTCTGGAAATTTCCTGTTTCTGTTAGTAGAACTGGGAACTGAAGTTATACTTTGAGCTCAATGTAATCCATCTGCAGCTGATTTTTGAAAGTAATAGTATCCTAATAGCTCAGATGGCATGCTAACAAAGGACAGAAGACCTAAGGAAACACTTGTTTTTAAACACACACATACACACAAAACTATCACAGTAACAGAGGAAGAAGACAAAAAGAAAATTTTGGATATGCTTTGGCTCCCCCTTGTAGTTTACACAGTTATCAGTATCATAAACTTTCCTGCAGGACCACATTACAATCTCTTGGAAAAATGAAGACATAAACTAAGTTACAGATTAAAACAAATGTCTTTCAGAATAATTAGTTCAGCAAATATGTGTAAATAATTGCTTATTTCGTTCCCTAGCAAATAAAAAATGCGAAGGTGTTGCTTGTTGACATCTCCAAATTATTTAAAAATTGTTCATAAAGCAGTTAAATTGCTTTGAGGCATGTAAAGCTTTTATTTTTAATTTTGAGTAAAACACTTATATCTGAATGGTTAATAAAAAACCATTTTTTATCTTAAATATTAAAAACCTCTCTATTTGACATGCATTTTTTGAATTCATGATTTCCACACTTCACTAGATTTGATGTTTTCAGTCTGTAATTTTGCCACTTGTTCATTCTTCAGATAAACAAGCAAATAGCCAGTTTTATGTCAATATCAGATACAATGGGGAGTAGTAGTAAGTATAATAATATGACGTGTATATTCATATAATAATGAATATATATATATAATCATAGAATCACAGGATGCTTTGGGTTGGAAAGAACCTTAAGATCATCTAGTTCCAAACCCTCACACTAGACCATGTGGCACAAGTCTCTGTCCCACATGGTCTTGAACGCTGCCAGGGGTGCAGCATTCACCATTTCTTTAGTCAACCTGTTCCACTGCCTCACCACCCTCACAGTAAAGAACTTCTTCCTTATATACAACTTGAACCTCTCCTGTTTAAGTCTGAACCCATTACCCCTTGTCTTAGCATCTAGGCCAGCACGGGGTTTTGTTATGAATGAAACTTTATCTTCTGTGGTTCAAGGCTTTGTTTGACATCAGTGAAGTCCACGGGGTAGGACCTTGCATTTGCTCTTCATGAGTTCCTTATTTGCCCATTCCTCCAGCCTGTCTAGGTCCCCCTGAAAGGTAACTGGTTTTGAGCATGTTGACTGCATTCCCAAACTGGTGTCTTCTGCAAACTTGGTGGGAGTGCACTCCATCTCCTTCCTCATGCTGTTGGTAGAGATAATGAACAGGAGAGGTCCCAGTACAGACCACTCAGGTACCCCATTTGTAATTAGCCTGCAGATACAGTACCAACCTAAACCACTCTCTACTTGGCCTGACAATTCACCAATCTGGTTGCTTACTCATTTAGTTCATAATGTCATGATCTAGATACTGCGTCTAAAGCTGTCCTAAACCCAAAGTAGCCAATATCCACTGCCTATCATTAATTCACAGATCTAGTAATTTTGTCATAGAAGACAGTCATCAGGTTAGTCAGGCATGGTTTATTCTATTCAACCCATACTAGCTATTCCAAATCACCTCTACGTCATAAGCCCAGGAGTGGTGTCCAAGAGGATTTGCTAGGTGATTTCTCCACGACCTGAGGTGAAGCTGGGCGGCTAGAAGTTCCTTTTATTATTTTTTCAGTCTTTTGTGAATATGGGTAGAATATCTGCTTATTTTGGTCACTAGGACATTCT
>JBCJKH010013381.1:0-43760 GCA_039877255.1 Loriculus beryllinus | reverse complement strand
CGTGCAGTAGAGCCTTCTGTCCTTTGAATGCTATCTTGTACTGTAGGTACAGAAGGGCAGAATCCTGTTAGAGATGTATACGTATTTAAACTGACAAATCTCTGACACCTCTTGATAAATTTCCCAAATGATTTGTACATTGCCAATGTGTTTCTTGTATGTGTAAAATTATCTACCATCTTAGTCCTGTAACAGGACTCTCTTCCTCCAATAATTTGAGAAGGCTGGAGGGCTGACACTCTTGGCTTGAATTGCTGGCTCATGTGTTACCTTCTGTTGGGTTTAATTGCAACGTGTTCTTGCCTAGAATGGCACGCTTGTGTCAACACAAAACAGGCTCAATGCAAGATTCACAGTGAAATTTGAAACACTCTGTAGTGCAGAAACATTGGAATCTGTGAGCTTGGTTTCAAATCCTTCCAGGGAAATGCTGTCTGAGAAGCATGCATCTGGTTTTCTAATCCCACTGAAGTTTCAGAGCATTTAGATCAAGCTTAACATTAAGCCCCTTTCCTAACAAGCAGGGTCAGGACCAAGGAAGTTACATTTGCCAACACATCCCCAGGGACTGCAATGCATCTCTGCTGTAAAATCCTTGTGGATTTTTAACAAAGCTGGTGGGGGTGGTGCCAGTTTTAACCTTAAAGAGAAACTAAAAACAAATCCTTTAAGTTTACAATCATGTAAAATACAAACAGCTCAGGGAGCAGCCATTCAAGACAATTTCTCCTCTAATAACACCACAGTGGAGATAGACAAGGCTGATTGCAATTGCAATTACAGGCTGAGAAAATAAACTTCATTTATAGAATGCAACAAAATGGTGTGAAGATTTCGGTACTGATGGAATTTTGGAATCACACAGGAAGAAAATAATCCTGATTGATGTTATAAAGACTTTGATTATCATTTTAAAACAATTCCTGAAAAGGCAGGTTTGCTTCCACAGAATCCTTTTAGTTTCATCTTTATTAAATACAGCGGGACATCTCCCACAAGCACAGTAAAAAAAACATATTAAGCCTGAAGACAAGTGATGCTCTTTCTCAGCCATGGGAGAAATTTTTCAGTCCAGTAAGTATAACTTCAGAGTGAAATAAAAAAAATGAGAAACTAATCAGGGCCATGAATCAGTACCACTGGGGAACAACAGGGCTATGCAGAATACGGATCTAAACTGCTGTTAACATAAGAAATCCAGCCCGGAGATCTCACGCTTGCTGATGAAACTCAGCGCCAGATGAGAAGACGCTGAGAGAGGTTGACAATTTTCTGCTGCCCTCTGCAGGGTAGCGTTGGACATTAACATCTGCAGCTGAAGCCCAGAAGGCTCAGAAAGCAACCTGTGCTCTTCCAGAGGAACTTCTAGAATTTGCTGATGTGTTGTTACTTCAACAGTAATCCGTACTCCATATATATTAATATTGCATTTATAAATGCAAATCAACAATTTTACCCTAGTTGACGAGTCTATTGTAGTCATGCTCACAGTCTGTCTTCCCAGATAAAGAAGCCACTACATACTCAAACCTGGTAAACTGGGCATAGCCAATTCTTGCCTCTATTCCAGGGTCAAGTGCACGTTTTAACTAATGCAGGACTCAAAAAGCTGCACTCTCTGAAGGCCAGTAGCCAACAAAGCACATAAACACTTCCTGCAACCTCAACACCAGACTTCCACTCTTTGTTAGGTACTAAAACATAACCAGAAACTGCAAGATATCAGAAGACTCTTCCAAGATCTTGCCCTCATCTGCTCTCTAGGAAAAGATTAAACAAATATCACTGTCATTCACCCTTCCAAATTGATGTGTAAATTATTTTGGACTCATTCACTGGTAAATATTAACTCCTGACCTGAGACTAAACAAATATGCATGCTGTGCTCCAGCATCAGCCTGTGTCAAAGCCATCGAGAAGTTCTTGAGAGAGAAGTGAGTAATGAAACATGACCATTAGCTGAACATTACTGTTACTCAGGTGACCAGCCACTCAATCCACTTTCACATTTCATTTGAGAATGTTTCTTTTAACACCAGAGCAAAGACAGAAAGGATATAGATCTAGTCCCAGCTACTGTTTTAGAGACTTTATAGACACATCTTGTGTTCCCATCTCTTCATTTGCCACAAACAACAAAACAAATATATTGGCAGTACCAGGAATCTTAAGACACTACTGCCTGCAGGACAAAGATTGCATACCGCAAGACACTACGTAAGTGTAGGTATTTTCTTTTTCATTACATATCTAATGTCACATGAGAATGTTACAAAGACAACTGTAAGACTGGATAATATGCCCATATACAAGAAGGTCTGATGTGGAGAAATCTTTGCTAGGAGGGAGTCTTAAGCATCCAGCATTCCTACTGGATGCAGCAGTCCCTACCATTTGTCCACAAATGTATCACGTACATGTCATTCCTTTATACTGGAATACATAAAAATAAACCCAACTCATTCTGTATTTGTTATAGTTTGTTTTGTTTACACCAGCAGTAGATAAGGAATCACAAACTGCAACACAAAAACACAGAGAAACTGCAATGAAGAAGAGGTTTTAAAACCATCAGCCATCCAAACCATTTGACAGCATCAAATGGAAAGGAAACTACAAATTACATAGACACACAGTCAAAACTGACAGAGCCTGGCAGAGAAACTGAAGTTTTTAAGTTAAATGCTTACTCTCAAGAAATCAATTAGCAACAACATGGATACATATATGTAACAAACAAAAGTCAAGAAATGCACTGACTCCTTACAGCTAGCACCCACACTCTAATTTCCAGAGGTCAAGTGTGGTCAATTTATAAACAGCTCGGATGCAGTCTAAGCAAAACTTCAGAGATGACCTTAATTTCTGGCCTTATGCAGAACTCTGCAAGCACACTAAAGGACTTGACATGAACAGTGAAGAAATCAATCAGTGAAGAACATAATCCAACTCAGAAGCCAAACTTAGTTCTGACCACGGTCAACCTCATTCATCAGCATCATCAAACTGGCCAGCCTCAGTCATTCTAAATGGTGGCGTAAAAGCAAGAGAAGCTGCATGGTGACAGCCTGGGATGTAAAATGAATCGTCTTGCCATGAATATGAGGCCAAAGGATTATTTTCCTGAAAGCTTCCACAGTGGAAATCGCCAGCATCTAAAGAAGATCAAAGAAAAGATATAAAGCATGGGAGATACTGAAGAGAACTGGTGGTGTAGTGCAGCAGATCATTTTGCAGGTCTACAGCACCTTGCAGTGAACCATTTCAATTTGAACTGCCAGCACTTATGAGTTAGACCTACAAAACAAACAGCTGAATTTGGCAACATCTTCATTTTAAGGAAAGCTCTTTCCACAGAGACAGTTTTCCCAAAGGCTCAGTGTTATACCTGGTTTCAGAACATCCAACACAGCTCTTACAGTGCATGCAGCTATAAGTTTTCTCCAGGCATAAAAGGCTCACAAAATAACTACTTTTATTTACCCTCCTCCTTCCTGCTGTCTCCATCATCATATCCCAATTAGGAGTCCTTCAAACCCTTTTAAGAACTGGGTCACTGGACAGCATGGAAGAGTGGGGTTCTGTAAAAGCTAGCTGTGAATAACATTTCCACTCAGCTAGAATTAAGCCAAATAACCAACTTAGCACAAAAACAGCCAGCAGACACTGAAAATGACTGAGCAAATGAAGAGCCCTGAGTGTGAGGCAGCAGAGGCCCCTCACAGTATATCCACGCACTCACCTTCCAGCAGCACTGTCAAACAAGCCATCAAAGAAAACAGTTTTTAAAAGCTTGTAAAAACCCATAAAATGGCCAACCAAGGACAGCTTCATTTGTGGCAGTTAACAATTCAGGCACTTGTACTCATTATCCTTCACGAGCACCTGGATCCCATCATCACAGCTGCATTAGTTTGTGACAATTTGAGAGCACAAGCTACAGGCGGGGGATAAGTTAGTTAAAGGAAAATAAGAGAACTTGTGATAATTGCAGTAGGAAAAAAAAAAATCCATAAATTTGATTTGAAGATTACAAGGAAAGCCCAGGATGGAAGAGAGGGAAACATCTGAAAAAGAAAGTCTTTTTCTCAGATTATCCAGTGTGAAAAACTACTACTGTTTACATTCTAAAATCAGAATGATTTTAAAGGAAGGCTGCAAAAACTTTCCCACTTCCTTCTGTTATCAAACAATGGAACTTGAACACAACAGCCATTTACAGACTTTAAATAAACTATGAATTGATAGTTCCTGAGTAAAGAAAAAAGTGTTTGTATTAATCACAAAAGACACACATTAATGAGAAGAAAATGGAAATGGTACTATTCTGTGCCAACAAACCCACAGCGGGTTATCAGCCACAGCTGGCTAAACGCCATTCACTTGCTCTATCCCAAAACACAGCCTGGCAAATGGAAGACTGAGACTCCTGTTCAACATGAGTCACTGTAAAACAGTTTACAAACGGGAGGATTAATACAGCCCTAAAGATACAGATGAAACTGCTTCCATCCAATGCAGCCTTTGTACACAGGACTGATCACAGGCACAACCACTTAAGAGGCTCAAGCTTCGAGAAACGAAACAAACAAACACCCTAAAAAGTGCCCCAAGCCTACAGCAAAAGCAACAAGAAGCCAAACTAAGAGACTAAGCACTTGTGCTGCTTCCCCCCAAAGAAATCCATGCTGCAGAGATATGTTATGGTGTACAGTTTGGATGGAATTTCTTCAAGGAAGAATTCCTTTTACACAAAAAAAAAATTTAGATTCCTCCATGCACCAGTCCACATACCCTTCTCTTTTGCTTCAGAATAACAAAGATATACTACTGAGACCCAGCTTCTCCAAAGAAACTCAATACACACATACAATTAATTCTTCTTCCCATTCCACTCCCTAAGAATTCAACTGCTCAAGCACAAGTTTTAGGCTAATTTCACAACATTGCCTTTAAATCCTGTATTTGACACCAAAATTATGCATTACAAATCCATGAGACCAACAAGAAGAAAGGTTGCTTGCCAAAATAGAACATGTGGTGCTATTTAAACCATTCTCCCGCAAAGAGCCTTCTGCTGATAATATGCTATTGAAAACTCAAAATGAAGCACCAGTAAATTTGTACTTACCGTAAGGATTATAATCCTCCAACTCTTTATCCCAGTCTTCCACTTCGTGCACAGCAGCAGTTTGCAGCTCTGGATAAGTTACAGCCACAGACAAACTGGACACTTCTCCATCCAAGTCTTCCAGGTCAGAATGTGCATGAATAGTGCGAGCAGGAAAGCCATCAGTATCACTTTCATTGTGAGAGATATCAGAGAATTCACTTTCTTCAGACTCACTATCAAGAACACCTGGAATATTCTTCAGCAAACATTCTAAAACCAACAGAAAGAGGAATTAAACAGGAACAATTAAATGCTTAGCATGCAATAATTCAGACAGGTACATAAATGCACTTCTTGACTAATGTAATTATAATATATGCAGTTTCTTTCATACATAATATCATCACAGTGCTGTTCAGATGCTTGGGAACACTGGATGTATTGCATCAACAGCCTAAACCAGGATTTTCCACAGACTCTTGTTGAAATAGAACTCTTTAAAATAGGGCAAAGGAAAGAGCAGCCTTGTTTCACCACATTCACCTTCTGGTAGTTAAAACAAAAACACAGGTATGCTGAAAAAACACAGCTCTGATTTTGGTTTGGATTTTGTGGTTGGTTTGGGTTTTGGTTGTGGGTTTATTTTTAATGTATATAAAGGGGTTTTGGCAGTATTAATCACTCTTACATCTAGGCATACACCGATTATTTACACGCAAATTGTTTAGCGCAGTAACTGAATAGGCATTTCCCACGCATCACCGAAAAGCGTTACACATGCTCTTTTAGATGTATTTCCTCAAGCACAGTATAAGTTTAATTACCCACCTGCTTTGTTTTGTCCTACTACTTTAGGCTTTCCTTTTCTGGGCTTCCAGGTCATGGTTTCTCTCTCATTTAGCTGCCGCTCCTCCTCAAAGCTTTCAGACTCAATGGCACCAGCCATCACCTACAACACAGTTGAAAGAAATCCAGTAGCACCTTTGATTCCTCCCAGGCTCCTGGACTTCTACTGCATTTCAATGTTTCTGAGCCCTCGAGCCTTGCTGCATTTCAACGTTTCCGAGCCCTCGAGCCTTGCTGTTTGTTCTCTTGATGAATCAGAGGTTTTAAACCAGGCTTTAAAAGGCTTTCCATTCAGAAAGCAAACCCGCAGAAGGATGGCTCACGCCGCTGCCATCAGTCACCCCAGGCGCAACCTCCTCCCTCACAGCCACGGCCGCGCTGCCATTTTGGGAGCGGGTCCCAAACCTGACCCAAAATGCACCCATTTGCCAACAGCAGCAGGCTGTGTAAGTTACAAAAGTAGTAAGAAACAAGAAGTGGCATGGGTACAAGCACCAAAGACTATGAACCCCACCTTACAAGTGCCAACGTGCCAAGGAGACGGGATAGAGACCGATCCTCCCACAGCCTCCTGAGGGGCTAAAAATGGCGGCCGCGCAGCCGATAGAGCACAAGGTAAGACCTCAACGGTCCCCTGAGGGGGAGGCAGGGGAAGGTGCGCTATCCCCACCGCTGCAAAGGTGGATTCGCTGGAGAACAGCCCCTGCCCAAGGCGCGGGAAGCCGGGCTCCCACAGCCGAGGCCGGACCCGCTACCAGGACTCCCCACCGCGAACAAGGGCAAAACACCACGTACGTCAAGAAATCCACACCGCCGAATCCCACTGCCCGCCCGGGCCATACGAGGGAAGCCAGCTCGCCCCGCCCCGCTGCCCGCCCCACAGCCGAGCACCACACCTGCGGAGCCGGCGGCGCGGCCAGCCCCGTGAGGCGTCCGTCGGTCCCATCAGCAGCACCTGCGCCCCAGGCCACGGACGGACGGGCGGCCTGCGAGGGGGAGTGGCTGCGCCTCGGCACCGGCTGACCGAGGAGCTCGGCGAGACGAAGGCTGGAAGTGAAGCGCCGCGGGACCGCCATGCCGACAGGGTCGGGGTGCAGCGCTACGGCCTCCCGCACCCCGCTGCAGTGCAGAGCCCGCGGCCTGTGCTGCTCGGACACACGGTGCAGGACTTCATTGCTACTGCAGACGGTGTGCGGCGAGGAAAAGCCTGAGCGGAGGGCAAAACAACCGGAGAAAAAAGGCGGAGAATTACTCAGGAGCTGTAAGAAAGCGCCTTTGCGCTCACAAAGATGTAGGTAAAAACATCGATGCCTCTGCAGGCTCTGTGCCTTTTTAATCTTGGCAAAAGATAACCCCCTCCTGCAGGCCTCGTGCTGGAAGTGTGTGCAACAGAAAGCACCCGGCGGTGAGTACTGCACCAACGGGGGTCAGACATGCTCTTAGGAAATAAATAGACATAGATCAACAACGGTGCTGCAGGTAGTGGAGTGAGTGGCAAAGTTCCTAAGAAACCAGCACATGTCAAGAGCCCACTTTCAGAAGCGGTGGCTAGCAGCTTTGCTGGATTTCAAACAAAAAACCACCAACCAAACAAAAATAATTCCTCCAAACCCACATTTTGCACTTAAAATTGTTGTGCAACTGAAGAAGGAGGACAAATGGTTCAAGGAAAGGAATAACATAATAAAGGGCAGACAAGATATAAAAGCAGTGATTACTGGGGAAGGAGTTGGGGAAAGTAGGATGCCAGACACAAGGCATCTGAGAAATAGTGGTAAGATAGATAGCCTTTTGAAAAGAGGATTACAGATGACTTCAAGGCTCAGAAACACCACTGTGATTTTAGAGAACACTTCTCCAGTGTTCCACTTTCCATTATTCAACTTAGTAAGATACAAAGATCTCCCCCAGGTGCAGTTTCCGTGGGCTTGGGTTGGACTTTTTTGCATATTAAGCTTTGCAAGGTAAAAGCTGATGCATTGTGACTGTTTCATCCGAAGGTTTAGGCAGGAGGAAGAGTCTGCTCTCAGAACTCTAAATGAAGAACACCCTCAGAGGCACCTTTGTTTTCTCCTCTAAGTGTGCACTTGAACTTGCCCCTGGCAGAAGCAACACCAGAAACAACCGCAACAGGACAGATAGTTTTTTCACACATGCAAGAATGTAAAGTTACATTTTAATGAGATCCTGGAACATATTTATTTTGTACAAAGTTATTAAAAAAAAATGTACACTGTCATGTTGTAACTATTCATAATGTTTCAGAATTTTCATAAATGTCCAGTTTGCAGTAAAGTGTATTTGGAAACAAAGTCTTCCACCAGGTCCCCCTGCAACATCTTCATAGCTCGCCAGTGAATGCTCCCGCAGTTTTCTGGTTTGCCTTGGGGATGATTTAACTCCTCTTTGATATAATCCAGCCAGAGATCTTTAACAGAAAAAGTTCTGGTTATGTTTTGATTGGTATGAACAAACATACCAAACCTGACCTAGAAACGTTCTGTAAATGTCCTTGATGTTAATGCAATGAGGCTTAGTTTGGAAAACTACAGCCCCCTGCCCCTGAGGACCAAAGCCTGGGTTCTATTTCCAGTGCAACAGTGATGTTTTAAAAATAATGTTCCAATAATTGAGCTGTTTACTTTCTTAAAAGGAATACTACAGAAATCTTGAATAGAAAAACGCAGCCCCATAGTGTCTGCAAACCCAAATTCAAGGTGATATCATCTCTGCCAGCCAGAGTCAAAATGCTGCTGGTAGTTCCACTGAAGCCATCACACTGTTACCAGCGACCCTGGGCTGAAAGTGAAGGGTCACTGCAGTTTCATGCTCTTAATGGCACAGAAGTGATAGGCTCCACTCTGCACAGCAGCAATCACAAGGGCAGAACAAGCAGCTAGCTTTTGAAATGGATGGAAATAAAAGCAATAGCATGGAATGAATAAATAAATAAAACCCCCTTACCAGAACCTGTTGAACCAAACTCTCTCAAGGCACGTTCATAGTATTCTCTCAGATGGAGCATTTTGCAGGATTCCTAACGAAGGTATTAAAAGGCCATTTATTTTGTACAGAAGTGAATCTACAGGTTGATTAGACTCGTACAAAGAAAAAGAGTCACGGTAATTACACGCGCACACACACACAGCCAAAGATTAGTTACCATGGAAGTTGGCTTTGTGTTCAATGCTATGAATCAACTTCAGAAGACAAATATGAGCTGATCACAAACTAATGACACGACTCATAAGCACTCTATTTCCTATTTAAATCCAACATCAGATGTGTATTTTACAAATAAAAGCCATTAATTAGATACTTACTTGCTCCTTTTCTATTTGGATCATCTTCTTGAAGAAGTCAAGTGAAACTGGCCGATTTTCACACAGGCTGAAGTACAAACACAAATAACTTTAGAATTCAAGCCTTTTAACACCTGCACTAGAACATTCAGGTTTGAAGATTTTATTTGTCACCTGGTAAAGACTTTTTTCACTTTCTTATAACCACTGTTTCTGTAAGTCCAGTCAAGATACATTTCTTTCATAGTTGCAGATTCTGCAGGAGTTGTGGCCTGTAAGGATCTCTGCAAGTTTAAAAGCAAAAAAGAAGCTACAATTAAAAGGCTATGTCCAACTGGTTTTTGGTAACATACATAGCTTTTAGTTGAAATTCTATAATTTGTTACGTGTTCTATCCCCACCCATTTATTTACACACTGACATAAAAAGTAGACTTCTATTAGCTAAGTACCTGATAGAGGGTTTCTGTGTCCTCCTTGCTGTTTGTGCCTTCACTCCATTCCACCCACAGGGTCCATAATGGCAAAGCACCCTGAGAGGTAAGCGGGAGGGGAATCAAATATCAGAGGTTTCTGGCCCAAGACGTGAAATACATGCAAGTCAATAAAACCAGAACAGACCTGAGATTTCACATGCTTTATAGCTTCTTCAAAACACTGGGTCACATCATCAGTCTTCAGCTGGATCAGCACCTGCAGCCTCATCTGCCAAGTTTCCATTGAGTGGCTGAAGCGCCTAGTTGCAGCCGCTGCTACCTCTGTGGCCTTCTCAAACTGGCTGGACTGGAGTAGTAGTTGAACCTAAAACCCAGCAGATAGAGCTGATCACCACAAGACAAGACATTTTCAACACCTTGTTAAAAAGCGAGGTCTTGAATGCAATACTGCCCATCCTTCTATCTACTCAACGTGGTAAAGACACAGATGTAAGCAATGCAGGACAATCTCACAAGCTATTTTTCTGTCTGCTCTTACCCACTGCTTATACAGAGCTTCTGACAGCAAACTGGATTCATGGGCTTTGTTAAACGCACTCAGTGTCCTCTCCAGCCTCTAGAACCAACAGAGAAGAAAACGTAAACATAAATGATTCCTGCATACACCAGATCCCAGCATTACAAGAAGTCCAGCAGATTTTATGTATCAACATATCACTGAAATACAGCAAGTTATATATCTAATGCTTTAGGTATCTGCATACATTCTGAGATAAGGGGGATATCTGAGCATTTGAATTACATCTCTTCCTTAAGGAGTGAAAGAACAACATAGTAATGTTCTTTTACTGTATTAAAAGGGAACCAAACTGCCCAAGATCATTAGTTAATGCACTGAGTTGCACCCAAGCATAGATGTGTAATTAAGGTGCTCACATGCCAGCACCTAACTTAGCTTGGACTCATTTGCAAGAGTCCTTTTAATTCATCCTCTTCTCTGAACAACACAGATTTGCAGGACTTTCAGTGAACACGGACACATTTTGCACTCTTAACTTTCACCCAAAGAGGCCACTGTTCTTTACTGACAAGGCTGGTTTGTATCAGGTTATTCAAGTTCAAGCAGGCCACACGTGAGCCTGACAGTAGAAGTGATCCCCTCTGATGAGGACTAAATGATTTTTAATGATGGCCACAGATATTTCTGATAAAATGTCAAAATACCTCTGCTTTGTCTGACAGGTTACAGAAGTCAGTCAAAATAGGGATGATCTGTTACTATAATGTCCTAATAAGCTATTACCTTTTGCTTTAATCCTTGACTGTTGGTTTTTCTGTTGTATCTCTCTAAGCAAAAAGTGATGTAGCATTTCCACATGTCCTCTGGAGAATCAAAAACATAATGTCACACTTTACAGAATCACAAGAGTAAGCACAAATATTTGTCTAAAAGGAATACACAGAATCCAAGCACTACGTGTTAGTGCCAACTTTTATAATACAACATTTTAAAACAGAGACCCCACATCCAAGACATGAACATTTTTAAATGGCTCCCTAGTGTAAGCTGCAGACAGTAACTTTATAAAGAGCTGGAGCTTTAGCACATGGCTGTCACAACTGATGCTCAGTGCACCCTTTGCCTGTAGTTGTCAATGCATCTCTCCAAGAGAGAGGACGCTCACAGGCAGCTGAGAAAAATCCTTCTTTGCCTGACTTTAGGGCCACAAGTATTATTAGAGGAATGGAGCCCCTCTCTTGTGAGGAGAAACTGAGGGTTGGGGCTGTCAGCCTGGAGAAGAGAAGGCTCTGGGGACATCCTGTTGCAGTCTTTCAGTACTTAAAGCTTGTAAGATGGGGACAGACTTTTTAGTAGGGCCTGTTGGAACAGGACAAGGGGTAATGATTTTAAACTAAAGGAGGGCAGATTCAGTAGAGTATGCTCAAGTTAACAGGAAAACATGTTAAAATGCAGTCACAACTTCTCACCTGTCGGCACTGCTCCCACTGCCTCTTCAAAGACCGCAGAACACCGTTCCTCTCTCTGGGTCATTTCAGTTATTTTCATCTGCTTTGTGGATTGTTTTGTGGACTGCTTGGACTCCATCTCCAGCTCACGACGGGCCATGTAGTCCCATGTAAGAGGATCATCAGCATACCTGGTCTGCAAACTAAACACACCTTGTCTGTAACAGTCCTCAACCAACCACCACTCTTCTTTTGCTTAGAAAGGCTGTTGTATTTGTATAGGAATATATTTGATTTCTAAGTAATCAAATGCCAGAGAAAAAACATTTTACCTTCCCATAAGAGACAGACAAAATATAAGCCTATTTTGGGGTTTTATTTAATATGGATGTTCTCCAGTAGTAGAATGAACTAGACAGGAAGCTTTTGAGAGAGATCTTTCAAGAGAGGAACAAGTCGAGATACTGAAAATGCAGGAGAACCACAAAGTACACTAGGAAAATCGACAGTTCCTGCAGTCAATTCACATAAAAGAAGTGCAGTAGTTATTCACTGACAACTATAGAATCATAGAATAGTTAGGGTTGGAAAGGACCTTAAGATCATCCAGTTCCAACCCCCCTGCCATAGGCAGGGACACCTCATACTAAACCATGCCACGCAAGGCACCATCCAACCTGACTTTGAACACTGCCAGTTCACTAACTGAACCGCACTAACTGAACACTAACTAGAAGTTTTTCTGAGCAGCTTCTCAAAGGCCTTCTGAAGTTATACACAAGTATCCTTTTCTAACAAGCATGCTTGCTCACGTTTTGGTTTTGTTAAAGCATTTCCTAGAGGCCTTAACA
Source organism: Loriculus beryllinus (assembly GCA_039877255.1). Taxonomy (NCBI): domain Eukaryota; kingdom Metazoa; phylum Chordata; class Aves; order Psittaciformes; family Psittacidae; genus Loriculus; species Loriculus beryllinus. The sequence goes on along the minus strand of JBCJKH010013381.1, from coordinate 31,244 downwards.
TTCTGTTTCTCTAAAGGAACAGCTTTTAGTTGTTAACCTGCCAGCCCACTATCAATTGGCAAAGTTATGAGAAGTGTTTGTTAAAAAACAAACAAAATGAAATAAAAATACCCACAGTACAAAGCCAAACCTCACCTTTCAAGGATTTCTTTTTGCAAATCTTGGGTAAAATCAAAGAGCTTTGCAATGGAAAGCACAGCCAGATGGAACTCAGCACCTGCATTTCAAGAGGAACAACAAAAAAATAGTATCAAATTATTATTATTCCACAGAATTATGAAATTTTACCAAGCCTGGTTAATCTAAAGTGATTTAACTTGGTTTATTTTTAGTCTGAATTCTCACCTCTTTGTCGTAAGTGCTGATTAGTTGTGATCTAATGTGCAGTAAACAACAAAGCAAAAAAGGTGTAATTCTGAACTGCCCTCCCCTTGGTGTTTTTATACAAACAAGTTTGGAGGCTGTAAGCCCAGCATCTATGTCACTTCAGCCCAAAAGCCGACAGAAAAGCTGTGAAAATCAGAACTATCAGCACTATTAATTTATACTTTGGCATTTTCTAGGTTCTGCTGACGAAACAGTATATTTGAAAATGTATCTTAGTGTGCACACTGGAGCTAAGTGTATCTGTATTACACACTAGAGAGCTGAGTTAAAGGTGACAATTTTCCTAATGAATAAGAAATATTAAATCACCTTTAATTTTCTGAGCAGCATCTCTGTAGACTATGCGAGCCATTTCGCCATTGAGAATCTCTTCAGGATAACTGAATTCCCCCTGTAATATCAAGCATAGCATCATAAAAAAAATTGGTTATCTTTCAGTTATCATTTTTGCAAACATGGAAAAAACATCAGAAGAAGATATTAATGTTCTTCTTGATCTAATTTGCATAACTGTGAAGAAGTACAAGATAGTACATTTAACTATTCCTCTTCAGAAATTAGTAATAACTTTCCAACTGTGGAATGTAATAAAAGACTTTATAAATTTAAAGAAAAATCACTGTATGAAGAATTTGAGCTAAGCATCAGCAAACACCTGAACAGCTTAACACAGGCACAATACAGGAACAAAAGCTTTTTTCCCTGAGCTGTTGTCAAAACAAGCCACTAATACGGATTCCTTAGAACTGCACATTCGCGTGTGAACCTACCAAGTTCATCTTTGCTTGTTCAAATACTTTCTTTTCCTTCCTCTGTTTTTCAGCATTCATCAGCTCCATTCTGAAATACTGCAAGAGAGAAAATAAAATCAAATGACTGCGGGGGTGGTGATAAATCATAAACCATCTGAGCCCAAAAACATGATAAAGCAGACTCTGAGGAGTTTGCCAACATCCCATATATGTGCGAGAGCCTCAGTTTTTGAAGGCCTGTGCATCTAGGTATCTGCCCTACAGATTTACTCTGAAATTTCCCACATGCAGAAATTAACACTTTTTAGTCATTCTTTTAAATCTTAACTTGCCCTCAAAACCCCCCACATTCCCTAGCAAAGGCTGGGGATGGCAGATCTAATCTAGAGAACTCCTAGCAGACCTTACAGTACTTTAGAATGGAATTTTGACACATTTATCTATAAGCAGTGTAAACCCATCACTTTGCATGCATAAACACAGGATTTGCTAAACTGAAAATTGGTACCAGTACAAAGTTTGGGGTTAGTTGCTTTGACTTATCTTTTTTTTGACAACATTCCCAAGTGATGAGGGAAAAGGTTTTTTCCAGTTTTCTCAGACTGATCTCAGATATGCTGGACTCATTTGCTCTGACTGATCAAATAACTGGTCATAGGAAAAAACCAGAACTCACCTCTTGGTAAAGTTTTGGACACTCCGGGTGGAAGCGCAGAGCACGAAGGAACAAGTGCCTTGCACTTTCTGATGAGAGTCGTGTCTCCATTTCCCATTTTGCTGCCATAATCCACAGTGCTGCAACAGGTAATACAAATGAACTCATTCTTAGGCAAAGCAAATGGCTGGTCATGAGAACCTCTTCTGAAGCTGCTCTCCGGCTTGGTTTTCTTTGATGCACCCACCCCAAGAAAATTCGTAAGCTCAGCTACAGACTAAGACTGATTATATCCCATGTAAAACCAAGTTAAAGGACAGATCTAAGCAGCAAGGCAGATACAGGAAGTTTACTCTTGAATAGCTACAGATCCAGTGATTTATAATGATGTCTTCAAAACCCAAAAAGCAGTTTTGAGTATTCAACACCTCCTACCTCCGAAATATTTAGCTAGACCTCAGTCTACCTGGGAAATGGTCATCCAGACCATGAAGCCTCCTACTTCACATCACCTTTTGATTGCTCAGTACAACACCCATCAGAGCTCTTTTCTCTGAAGCTGCAGCAAGGCAAAGAAAGCACAGCAGGAACTTTTACCCTAGCAGCTTGAACTAAGCCCTATAAGAATTTAAACCAGCGCCATACCATCTATACTGAGACAATTATTCAGCACTTGTTTCATTTTACCTGGTTTATTGGGATGAATGGCCAGCAGGGAAGAGAACACCTTACTAAGCTCATGTTTTGCATTCTGTAAAAGAAGTTTTGTTTTACTCACTCTAGTACCATCCAACCACCAGCACCAAAGTTTCATTATGAAAGGTTACAAGTTGTAATGCAACTGTACTGGAAAAGACACTTCTCTGCCACTTTATCTTCAGTAGCAAGTTTCTCATTTTTGTTCAGTACTGACCAGCTTTCAAACGTTACCAGGCTTGATCAGTACAGTTAACTTAAACCTTTATCAAATACATAGCTAACACCAGTGTGCCCTGAGCCACAAACATAGTCTCACTGACTACTTCTGAGGTAAAGACTGCACTTCTTACTTTGGCTGCTTGGCATTACTCTGACAGGGTCACCTTCTTCAGCACAGGACAGATAATGACAGAATGTTAATCATAACCTGAAGATTTGCACAGGTAAGTCTACAAAGTACTGAATTGCCAGAATTATACTTTTCAGCATAGAAAACATATAAGAAATGTTTGGAACAAAATCTCAATTCATGGACAGGTGATCCAGTCATTCCAGCAAAAGTATATCCAATATTAAAAGTATATCCAAATACAAATCCAATATTTGGCTTTTCTCAAACCAAACAGTATCCAGATTCAATGCACTCAGCTTCACCCCTGTCACCTGCAAGCATCAGTTTCACAATTCATTCCAAGTCAAATTCTACCCTTACACACATCAGTGAAAATCCCAGGCAGCTCCAATACTACTGTCAAAATTACTTCAGTATTACCGCATGTGGCAGTAAAGTCTGTACCTCTGTCATGTAATTCAAGTTCCAGACACCTGACTTAGCACCAGTCCAGCACCTTCACTCAGATAAAATCAGCATTTTGAAAACTCACCCACTGTTTGCAAAATGCAACGTGTGAAAGCCAAAGCTGGATATCTTCCTGTTGGAAATGCAAAGGGGGAGAGAATCAACCTTACAATAAAGCAAGCACAAAATCAGTTGCACACTGACAAGCAAACAATATGCCCTTGGTCTGATGACCTGGCGTACAGACAGAAGGAATTCTGAATGTCAAATCCCTTTTTTTTCCCCACATATCTTCAGATTCCTCCAGAACATCCCAAGCAAACAACTCCTCATCTCAAATGCCTCTAAGCCTCTCCAATCAAACCTATGTTACACTGAACCCAATACAGAGCTCACTGTAACTTGTCCTGAGACACACACGTACCAAGACAAGCTTTTCCTGAAGCAGCTGAAAGTTTTTCCTCATTCTGTTTCTAGTCCTTACAAGCAGACAGACCAAACTCACACTGCAGTATGTGCTCTAGACAGTTGAGAAATAATGACTTGGGAAAGATAAAATATTGTTTATATATGAAAAATGTTTATCCCAAAAGACTTATGTCCTTCTAGGGCACTGCGAAATGTAAGACCAAAGATCCACTTAGTTTTTCTGTTACACTCTATATTACTGCAAATATTTGTGGCAATAACAAGGTGATCATTTTACACACCAAAAAGGCATTTTTCAATCTATCAATACAAATAAACAAACTTACTTTCCATTTTCCTGTAGCACGCTTGAAGAGACAATGGACTCTGTGCAGAATAGAGTTCTCAATTTCATCCTTCTTAAACGAATACCCAATGCGCTAGGAGGCAAAAAGGAAGTATTAGTTTTACTGCAATAGCAAATTTGCCATAAAGTATTTTGCACAGTAAATAACTGACAAACTTACTGCTCTTCTCTTCTTGATCAGCTCCAGCAGATTAACTTCATACTAGAATGGGGAGAAAAAACCCCAAAACATTTAAAAGCAAATGAGAAAATGCATAAGGATAAGGAAAAAAATACAGATCAAGATTTTTATAACTGATCAGGTGGGCAATAAAATTCCATCCAGGAAAGCTAGTTACAAGTTTTTGGCTGGATCACTAAATTTCTAAGGCTGACTGAAATTGAGTACTTATATTGCACATGCCATTTCTTACTTGAGCTATTAGCACCTCATATTCCTCGAGTCGCAATGCACAAGCCAAACTTGTAACACTGCAAGAAATTAATTACACTGAATTGCAATCTGCACATCACATCAGGGAACTGGGATTTCTGCATCCCTGCAGAGAAAAGAAACTACAGGGAAAAGCCACAATAAGAAAGACTCCCTCATCCCAAACTCAGGCACCAGCTCCTGGCTGTGCTGCATGCTCTAGTGTGTCCTGATTAAGAGCCTGAGCTAACAAACGACTTCCAAAGGAACACCAGGGCCCCGGCTCTTACGTGGGTAACTGCAAGACCCCTTCACTTCTAACTGACCTGCATCTCCACCGCGGTTCGCACGCCCTGCTATCAGCAAAGCCTACCTGAATGTAACTAATGAAGTCCTCTTTCCGCAGCGCTCGCCGCTGTATCTTGTACTCCAGAGCCGAGGCCTTCCTCAGGACGGCCCTGCGGGACGGGGCCATCAGCGAGCGCATCCAGCCCGGCCGCCAAGCCAGCGCTCGCTACCGATCTCCGTGCAGGCGGTGCCGCCGCCTCCCGGCTCACCTGACCTCCTTCCGCGTGAAGAGCCCGACCCGCTCCAGCTGCTCCAGCTCCGGGATGCGGTCCTCCAGCCGCTGCTCGATGCGCTCCGCCATGGCTCCAGCACCGTACGGCCCTCACGCGTGCGTCCGCACCGCCGCCACTGCCGGCCTTCCGGGGCGGGCCCGCGCCGCTCTGCCGCCCCCTGCTGGCTGCGCCGCGCTTTCGCCGGGTCCGGGTCCAGGTCCGGGCGGTGAGCGGTGTGTGGGGTGTCAGCCACAAGTGAAGCGGGCACATGGCTTTGGGTGGCATTCCTACCGGGATAAACCGCTCCTCCAGGCTCCCACGGGACTTTAATTCTGGGATTAACAACAACATTGAGTCCAGAGGAGGCCACAAAGATGCTCCGAGGGCTGCTCTGGAGACAAGCTGAGAAGAGAAAGCTCCAGGAGACCCTAGAGCAGCTTCCGGTGCCTAAAGGGGCTGATAACAAAGCTGGAGAGGGGCTTTTGACAGGGACGTCTAGGGACAGGACAAGGGGGAATGGTTTTAAAATGACAGAGGGGGGAGTGAGATCAGACATTAGGATGATGTTTCTGTGGTGAGGATTGCTCCCTCCCAGAGGAAGAGGCAGCGGCTGTTTCTCAGGCAGCAAGCACAAGGGCAAGAGGACTTCTGGCATGGCACTTTTCATAGCTAGAAGCCAAAAAAGCTGTGGGTAATACTTCCCTTTTCTGATAGTAAAATGACTTCAAGCATGGTGCTGAGGACAGAGCGAGAACTTGAGCAACTGACTTCTGTTGCTAACACCCATAAGACAAAACATAAGAACAACCAAGAATAGTGGTCAATTTTTTTCACTGATCTGGATTCGTAATGGTTCTTGTCAACATCAGGCACTAATTAAAACACAAGTGAATTCTTAGTGGGAGAGGTTTAGCAGCTTTTCACTCTGACAGGAAACAGTTGACGCTGTTTTCTAAGAAGTGATTGAACAGGAAATGGAGAGTCACCATCCAGCTAGGAGACCAAGAGCTGCAGTTTGCTGCATCCAGAGTGTGGTGGCTGGAGCAGGTCTGAACCACAGCTGCCTGGAACAGAGAGACCCCTTACCCACTGTGCAGGAGCAACGGCAGTTCCCAATGCTGCTGTCCACCCTGAAGGCTCCCACATCCTACGCTGCACTGACACAATCCATGGGTCTGCACATCACAATGCTAGCCAGTCTTCTTTATATACTATCCATTTGCTACTAACTTGATATACTTAGAATATTCACACTAGAATTGGCAAAACTCAATTAGTGGCCCAGAGCCATCCTGCAGCAGAAGGAGGAACTCCCCACAGTGAGGACAGCCAGGGCAGGGATCTAAACAGCCATCCTGACATAAGCCAGCTCCATGTGTGAGCCAGAGCCTTCAACCTCCTGGAGCCTAAGTGTCAGTGAGTTCACCTCCCTTAAGTTCAGCTTCCAGTAAAACGGCACAACAGGTAATCCTTCCCAGAACAGTAGTGTAGAATGTTATTCATCGTCATCATTAGAAACACTTCTTAAATATATTTGGTTTCTTTTTTTGGAGATTGATCAGCTCAAGCAGATTCTTAAGTCCACAGGCTACTAAAATAGTACTTAAGGAGAACTACACTGGGCCTGAAAAGCTACATTAGTGTACTGGATCACTAAGCAAGAATGTGATTGGAATTACTACACTTGATGGCTTAACTTCAGTTATGTGGGTATTTCTGCATCTGACTGCATGATTTTCTACTGTAAAAGCATTCTCTATTTAGAACTTATTTGTCACAGTGCACTTAGATCACAACAGTTACACGACCAGACCGCATGCAATGTAGGAGTTCAAAGCTTAAAAGGTTGGTATCAGTCATTACCTGGAAACCTCCGGGAAATTCTATTTCTATCTTCTTCCTTTCCTCATTCTTTAAACACTGATGTTTCCTTTTGCTGAAAATCAGCAACTGTGAGATGCAAACATGAACAAGTCTTCTGAAATGTTCTGGTTGATCATTCTGTCAGTCTAAAAATACTGTTTTGTGATCAACTCCCAGTGAGTAGGGAACTTTGAAACTCAAACCCCACCACCAAACAAACAAGTCATGGCTGTTTTATTAACACAGATGATAGAGAAGTCTGTGTACCTCGAAGGGGAACAGGGACGTCCACCTTGAGTTGTGCTGCTGGGAGAATTCAGTCATATGCACGTATCTATCGACAGGTCTTTGACACATGTGAGAGCTGTCCACGAACTACCCCCACACTGGTAACAATGTGTGCCCAGCAATGCCTCTGAGGGCATTAAATCCCTTGTTAGCACTTGTCAAAGCATCACAATATCATCCCATAGAAGCATATAGGCACAGCACAAACCACTCTGCAGGACCCATCACTGCAGGACTCAAAGGAAGAAAGAATGGTGTGCACCAAAACAATAGATTCCCCAAGTTTTCAGTTTAGGGGCCCAGTATTTCCCACTCAAAACCACAGGCACAAAGTGAGTAACAGTAAGATTTAAAGTACCGAACTTGCTGACGACTTCACAGGATTATTTACAAATCAAATAGATCACAAACAGACTGAAAACATTGCATGTTCCTTCAGAAATCCCTCCTTTCCTGTAAATGGAACAAGTACAAAAGTACAAATGCCTTTCCTTTTCTTCTTCCCCAGCAAAACAATCCTTAGAACAATTAACATAACGGACTGTCAGAAGTGTTCAAACCAAAGTGACAAACGCAGTGAGTGGCAGGCAAGCCCAGCCCGACCCACCAGAACACTGCATGCAGGATTTGTCATGCAAATCAAAATGGAACCTGACATGCTCTTTGTTCATTTTCCTTTCAAAAAATCTACTTTAAATGCCTCCCATGTGCCTTGTTTTGGAAGCTGACATTCCAAATGCATCAGTGCAAATTAAGGGAGGGATCCATTACCAATAAAGACGTTGAGATACAGAGAGTTTCAACAAACCTTATTGGGAAGACTGGAGGGAGAGCTGCTGCAGTTTGCACCTGTAGGGTCACTCTGTTCTCTGCTGCTGCTTTTATGAAGCATCTTTAGAGAAACTCCATCATTTGCAGAAGTTCTCGCAGGCTGTCACAGCTTAATATTTCTAGATTATAGTCCGCAATGGATATACTGTGAATTTGGAATAAAAACAGTGTTCTTGCTTTAAGTCTTATCTATATTAAAAAGCATGATTGTTAATGGGCATATTTAATATTTAATTAAATATTAAAAATATTTAAGTTATTGATATAGATGTATCTTGTTTACTTCAGCTGGTTTACTACCTGAATGCATAAACAATTACAACTCTTTAAAAGATGCCACCAGATGTACAGTATTTCACAGTTAGCTTGCACTATATGAAGATGCCTCTTAAACAAGAGTAGTGTTCTGAGCTCGTGAAAATAACAGGGAAATTTCCACTAAGCCAAGCCAGGGGTTCAGCCTTAGGGACACACTGTTAACAAAGCCCTCAAAGCATTTTCTGAGCATGTGGGGCTTTGGTTTAAAAATATATGAGCATAACTGTTAATAAAGCAGCTTGGAATTTACAGAATAGCCTAACCCAAATTTAGGACTATGTTAACTTCCCTAGTTTTGTTACTAAAACAACTTACATGATGATTTGGTTTCACTTCTGCCAAAACCAGCAGTCAATCTGCATCAACACTGCAATTTCACTCTGAGCCTCCAAAAACTTATATTGGAGACTATAGAGCTGGTCAGTCGGGCTGCTCCATGCCTACATTAACACTGGTACATGTGTACCCATCCTACATCAATGTTATTTTCGTCACTCTGGTAGACAGATGCTTGTCTTTGTCAATGCATTGCTTTACTCTTGCAGCATTAGAGCTGAATGATTCCTGGAATTTCATTAACTTCTCTTTTCCTCAACTATTATTGGTTAAAAATATCCAAAACCATTTTCATTCAATGCCTTAACGGAACTATTATCTGACAATTTACTCTTACATATAGTCTCTTAAAAAGACAAGACCTTTACATTCTTCTTTGCTTTGTCTCTGAACTTGGAATTTTTATGAATCAGATTTTTCCTCCTACTCATTTTGAGGCATTCTGCTTCTTTTCAGCTGCCCCAAAATCTGAACATCTATACACAGGGCATTTTCAGTGAGTGGGAATTGCTTCCATGCCAGTTCGCATCTGGTACTCAGTACAAGATCCATATGTTTATCCAGGGCCTCCAGAAACTTGTACAGTACTGGCTATAAGTATGCCTTTTAAATTGATTTTGTCATTTGGCTGGTTAGTAGGTAGTTGTCAGTCTGTCTAAATGCAGCAGGGCAGTTATAGCTGGTCAGTCATCATATTCTAGTTGTCAATTCCTAATCCAGTGAAATCTCAGTCACATTTCAACAATTCAAAACTATATGAGTCATTTCCTACATCCTCTTAAATTGTCAAATGCATTGCTTAAGTACCTCTAATTTAATATTATTTCTTGCATGTACCTTTGTACTTAGGATTGTTGCCAAAGCTCCGGAGAGCAGAGTCCTGCTGATCTTTATTTATCTCACTAACCTGTTTAGGTTTGAAAAGGAGTGTAATCGTAACATGGCCTTGGGTGACTTACCAATATCGTAAGTAACAAGGCAGCTAGAGATAGAACTTCCTCAGAGCAAAGCGTCATATCTTTTAAACACAGAAATGTCAGTTCCAGCATCAACGAAACTGACATGCCAAAGAACATAAAATATGCCAAAAAGTGGGACTAGGATTGCTCACAATTTGCTTCCTGCTATGTTTCTTACCTCCTTCTGTGGAGATGTGTTTAGCATGATAAAAGTACACAGTCATGACAACAACCAGTAAAACTACTTCGGGAGTAAGGATAATTTAGATTATCGTGTGCAGAATCATATATCCCAAGCAGCATTCTGAAAACAAGATAAACTCTTGTAAAAGCCTTCTGAAGCAACCTCTAAACCCACAGATAATGTGTTAACTTGCATATGACACTTAGATAAGCTCTCCTGTGTGTGACTTTTATATATCTAAATGGAAAACACTGGGAAAACAGTCTCTGCCCTGATCTTATCGTTTGAGTAATTGCTGATGATAAAATTCAAGCTCCTTATCTTGTTAACCTGTACTTGGTTTAGCCACAGAAGAGATAATCTGTCCCTGTCAAAATTTACCCCTTACTTAAAGTTGAAATTAATCTGCTAGCTAATTAATGTGAGGTTTCATTTTACTATTTATTGACATATTCTTTGATCCTCCCCATATTTTCCTTTCTGATTGATTGAAGCTTTTATTCTTCAACTGTCAACAGACCCTTTGGTGAGAAACTTCTATTTACATCTGCAACTGACTTAATTCTCACATCTTCCCCAGCAGTTTCTCTTTGACTTCTGCATTTCTGAGTTTAATCATTGAGTTTCCTTCGAAAGTGTTTCAGTTGCTGTATCTGTGGCAGTTTCCAGGACTCAGTTTAGGGAACACAATTCCTGAAAGTTCACTTAGAATTATTAGTTTTTCAGTAAGTACCACATATGCTGGGTCTCCGAAATTACAGCATGATCTAGTGTGATTCCTATTCTATTTCCATGTATTAAGCATTTAAATGTCAAGATTTGGCATGGTGTTTTGTGTGTTTTGTTTGGAATCACACATTGTAATGTGGGTGGGGTTTTTGTGAGTTTATTATATAGGAGGTCTACATATTTTCTGTTAAAAAGGTCCAACAACTCTGGATTAACATATTAAAAGCTAGAGTTTTCAGAAGCTCACATTTAAAAGAGGGACTCATGGCAAAGATCCAGTTTCTCTGAGGGCAAAAGGGACAAGAACTTTTCTACAGCTCACCTCAAGCACCTTAATTTTTTCAAACAATTACAAATGTGACAAAGACATTCAAAATGAAGGGTACAGACCGACCATTAAGCCAGATAAGGTCTCTTCTGAGTGCTGTGTGAGCTTCCTGAGCAACAACAGCCCTTCTTCTGCACAGAGACTCCACGAGTCCTTTTCCTACCTATGGAATCTTTGGTGCTACATGGAATTTATTCAGGTTTCAACAAAGGGGAATAACACTGCCTTGCTTTCTTTCAGCAGACACTTCCCTTGATTTTGATCTAATCTTATATGAATAAAGATCTTGTTTTAAAATTTGCCTTTAAAACTAAGTGGCTGTTATCCAGAACTTACTGGTTTTACCTTACAAACCTTATTTTTAGTTCCTTGTGTGAGATGCCTTTTTCCTGTAATAAATGCTTTTACTGCTAGTACATTTCTGGGCTTGCAGTTAAATCATCTCAAAAGATGTCCTACCTTTCTAGACCAAGTCAATATATTGGGCCTAGGCTTTCCATAATGCTTTCGAAACAATTCTGGAATTTTTAGTCCACTGTCTAAACACTGAAGACAAACACTACTGCTAAAAAGCCACCAAGCGAAAATAAATCATTACTGAAAATCAGGAAATAAATTTCATTATAGAAGAGTAATGAAAAATATATTCAAACATCACTAAAAGAACTCCAGGAAACAACTGATGAGCACACATTTCTACTAAGCAATAACATCTAATAATTATTACTTGTTGTTTACCACGTGAATGCAGAAGATAGGTGACTCTGGTGCAAACCATCCTGTGCACTCACTTTTCACTCTCTACACTAACTCAAGACACATAAGCAACCTGCTGGCTGAAAGCTGAGCATTACGGGTGCATTAAGATTCCCTGAGGGCCAAGTTCCTTGAGTGCTGTGCTCCTGGAATACATTTGAACAGCTCTGTACAAAAGCAGTCCCCAGCCAAACACAAGAATGAGAATCACAAGTGGCTGCTCTGTCAATCTCCCACACATACTGCATTCACAGCTATACATCAAAATGCTGACATTGCTATGCAAGTTCTTAGCTCTTCCCTTTGCCATGCTTCAGTAAAGTTTATTTTCTCTTTTCTTAGTTCCTTGCTTATAGAAACAGGGCAGCACTAGATATTAACATGCAGAAAACCAAACGGAAATGGAGAGCTACCACCCAAACAGCAATATGATCCTGCCATCCTAAATATACTTAGTACTCCTCTGACCTGCTCTCACGCCTTTACCCGGGAAGCTGCAGCTACTCCCTTTCTCCAGCTGCAATATTAGGTAGCCTCTGTTTATAAGAGACTAGGAAAACACAAAGTGGGAGCTGACTTCTTCTTTCCAAGTAGGGAGGGAAAAGTACCTTATCTAATAATTTCCATAGCATGTTACTGCTGATTGACATCAAATAAGACTGAAAGTAAAAAAAATTAACTGAAAAAAATAATTAATAACTCTTGCAGGTGAAATTAACTCAGCATCTAGTGAAGTTTATTTGTATAAGTGAAGGAAATTGCGTCTGCATTTGGAGTACAGTGATAGAGCTGCGGGATCCATACCTTCCTGTCTATGCATGAAGTATTGTTATTTGTCTTGGTTCTACTGCATTTGTGTATTCTCACTCCTCTCATGGAAAACCTGGGTTTAGTGGGCTGGACAGAGAGCGTGAAGAAGAACCTGAAAGCATGGAAAAAGAAAGAAGTAAAGTTTGGATGTAACCATAGAAGTACAGGTCTCTTCCATGCCAGATGCTCTTGAATCCCACTGAATGTGCTCACTAGCTCGAGGCCGAAATAAAGAACCACAGCTACCCAGAACACTGGCTGTGGGGTTGTTATTCTCAGCAACACCCTGAATAGCACACTTCAGCTCCTTCCCAACGTGATACAATAGCACTCCCTGATAAATAGTGACGCTGGATGCTGTGGTGGCCTCAATCTGTAAGCAACTTTTAAAAGAGATTGACCAAAAGTTCATATTCACCTAATCAGAATTACTTTTTTGTTCCAAAGTTATATTTAAGTTCTCAGAAGCTAAGTTAAATGTGTAATAGTCTTTAGTTAGCTACTAACAATCTCTATAGACAGACCTGTGTTTAAAGGTGTGAGGAAAACAGCGTAATACTGATAGAACTTTGCTTTAGACTGAGCTCCAAGTATACAGGTACTTATTCCCCCTCTAAAAAAACCCGATTACTTTGTGAATACTCCTGTGCTGAGATACAGTAATTTGGAGTACTGGAAGGTGGAAAGTAGTTGTGGTTATAGAGGTACTACAGGCAACCAAGAAAAGCATGTAACTATGAAATGAAGAAACATTTCAGAAAGTGCTATTTATGCATGAATATTATGCACTTTTTCATACATATCTGAAGAGGTAAAACTTGCTGCAGTTTAGCCTGTCAAGATGACAGGAACGCTGGATATATACCATCTGCAAAAATCCCTTAGGAAAAAGGGATCCAGAAGTAGCATATGCTTTCAATCTGCAGGAAGCAAATCTGATCTTTTGGATATCAAACACAAATCCCACCAACAGCATGTGAAAACGAGAATGGGTTGGCCATCTTGAGACATAAATGACATATCATAAAGGCACCTACTTCTGCTTTCCCTGCCAGGGGTTTGTTCCAACAGCAGCCCTGTTTTGCAAATGGTTGTATCTTCCATTTATCATATTAAACTGGGTTTTGCATTATGTGATTTTTTATATTTATAGCAAACAAAAAAAAATACACTACTCATCATCTTTTACTTCGTAAATTTTATGAGTTGATAGGAATTTCAGTCAGGTACACTGTATTTCAATGCTTGTCTCTTTTAGATACCTTATTAGAAACACATTTTCATTGGCTTTGCATACACCCTGTCATTTGCTAACTATGGCCAACTTATTACTGTTACAAGATATTATTATTATTTTTTAATAAATGCATGTGTAAAATATATAGGGTCTCTATTACCAGGCAGGTCAAGGATACAACATTCTCATGCCTCAGCTCATTTCTTCTGAAGAAACCATGATTTCTGTCTTTCTAGAAAGGAATATATATTTTCTTGCTTCTGTGCAAAATAAGTACAAGTTACTTGCTGTGTTATGCCCAGTGCTCTTTTCAGCCATATGCACTATGAAGCCCCAAATGTGACATCTCGAAGTTATTGAGGCTTTTTCAGCTGAACGTATCTCATCAATGCTCTACACTCTTTTAAGTACACGTGAACAGCCCAGGGCAGCAGATCTAAACAAACAGCTTAAAAAATTATAAGTCCCTCTATCAGATAATAAAAACAAGCTCAAACTGCCAAAACTCCCCTATTTGACAGTCAGTCCTATGCTTCCAGTGGGCTCATATGCACATTGTGTGTGTGGGTGTGTGTTGCGCTGTCCTGTCCCATTCAAGGCTAGAATCTCAACCTTCAGTTCCTCTGTTCACAAGCAGATTCCACCCCAATGCCGGAGATTAATTGCCTAATTATTTTGCTTACTCCTGCTTGGAAGGTTGCCCTCTGGCTCCTCCTCCTGGTTTTGAAATTTAGAAGGATGAGCCACCAGAAGCAGCAGCGGCTTGTAAACAGTAGGGAGGAAAGTTATAGATTTTAGGCAATGAACAACTTCCAATGACAAAATTGTTGCTATAAAACATTTAGGAGCCTTCTCACACATAATATTTTTTACCTTCTGTCACTTGGCACAGGCTATCACTGACCTCAAGATCAACTCCGGATCACCTAAAGATGCTCTTTATCTGGTGTGCTGTTGCTGTCTAGTCTCAGTTTAGAAGATTGTTCCAATGCATCCCAGGAATTCTCTGGGTATAAGTGAAGAACCTACATGTAAGGTCCTTAGAACTGTACAGCGCATCAACCACTAAACAAATACTCAGCTGCAACAAATGAGATGCTGTAGAGAAATTGAGTAGGAGATAGAAGATCAAGAAACTGGAATACTAAGCAGAGACATTATTATGATAAGCAGGATATGATAAGCAGGATTGTGATAAGCAGAATTATGATAAACAGGATGAAATGTGTAACAAGATATGTTAGAAGTAACAGTTTCTGTTTGGAGGGAAGAACAAATAGAATGTAGCTGAACTGTGACAAAGGTAAATTCCTAAAAATGTAGGTAAATTAAGGTTGAAACTAATTGCAGAAAAAGCGGCATCTAAAACATCAATGTCTGATAAAAATGGAAGGAAAGAGTAATTTAAAGAAAAAAAACAGCTTAAGGAAAGAAAAGACCTTTTCAAAGCAAACATGAAAGGTAAGCACCAAAAGGGGACATAACTGAAAAATAAAATTAACATTTCAGATATTAAATAAGAATAAATATCAAGGATTTGTAAAAAAACAAATTGGGGGGGGGGAATAGTAGCCAATAAAGACTTAATTATCCAAATGTGTGTAGGGTGTATATACACATATTTTCTTAAAATAGAAGAAGTTTAATAACAGACAATTGAGACATCCCATTAGAATCCCCCTCTGTTGATAAAGTAAGGCACATTTACAGCACGGCTGACTTTGACGTACGGTTTTCCTCTTCGTATTTATCATTGAGTTAATTTTGGTTAACACTAGGAATTAGGAGGTGGTATCATGCCAGCATCACAGTTGTATCTGGTATCATAACTCGAGGCCATTTCACACATAGATTATTTTTACCTTACCTTGTACAATTACTCTTCAAGTTTAACAAAAGGAAGCAAATCAAACGGAACGGCTGTCAAAGCCTTTTATGGATTGAGCTTGTCACACTGCTGATAAAGACTTGATTAATTAAAGCCAGTGCTGAATTTCCCCATTGACTTGGACTCTATAATGTTTTATCACACACAGAGAGGCAGCCCAGGAGCACACCTTGGATGCCTGATGCTGAGCATGT
Source organism: Loriculus beryllinus (assembly GCA_039877255.1). Lineage (NCBI taxonomy): Eukaryota > Metazoa > Chordata > Aves > Psittaciformes > Psittacidae > Loriculus > Loriculus beryllinus. The sequence continues at coordinate 15,484 of JBCJKH010013381.1, read as the reverse complement.
GCCTGGCCATACACGGGCAGCTGTCGGGGTGCTGAAGGCGGCCACAGTGGCACAACTTTCACTTCCACGAGGGCTCTGAGGTTGTCATTAAGCTGAGAAAGGTGAGAGTAAGACTGGACAGAGACATTTTACCTCAGCCTTCAAGTCTCCCTGCACCTATGGGTGGTTTCTTGCGCTGTCCTGAGGAAACCTCATGCTTCATCAAGGTCAAACCTATGGGGACACCGGCAGGACCTCCCTTCCGACCCAACATAATCATTTTTTTATACCACAAAACCGATTTATGCTTCTATTTACATTATTTTGGCTCTTTCAACGATCAACCCCCAGCTTCGGCGGGCAGCCCTTCAGCGGCCCTGCTGCGAAGGGGACGGCTTCCCTCAGGCGACAGGAGACCAACAACCTGTGCGGCCTAGGAGGCTGCGGGACAAAGCGACAAAGCCACAGAGCCACAGAGCAGCGGAGCTGCAGCTGCAGCTGAAGCGACTGAAGCGGCTGAAGGGTGCGAGGGCAGAGCCGGCGCGGCGCGGCGGTGAGGGACGGCCCGCTCTACCCAGCATGCCCCGCGGCGGAGGGCGAGCGGCCCTTTCCCGCGAATTCAGTTCAAAGGAGGGGGAGGGGAGAAGCGCCAAGCGGCGGAGCGCACCGACCAACCAAACTCTTCCAGAACCATCCGTGCGTCACGCGGGGGCGGGCCCCGCGCAGGCCAATGGGGCGGTGCGGCGCCATCTTCGGAGCCAATGGGAGAGTAGGGGAGGCGGGCGCGTCGCGGTGGTCGGGTTCGGCTGGTCGTAGCGCTGAGGAGAGCGGAGCGGAGGAGACTTGGAGGAGTTGGAGCTCGGCGCTTCCCCTCCCCCTGCTTCACCCCACCCGCCCCAGCCGCCCCCTCCCTCCCCGCTCGGTCTCCGTCCTGCCGGGGCCCTCTCGGGGGCCAGGCCCATGGCTCCTCAGAAGCACGGTGGAGGTGCGGGGCCCAGCTCGGGCTCCGCTGGCGGCGCCGCCGGAGGAGGAGGAGGAGGAGGAGGTGGCGGCGGAGGCGGCGGCGGCGGCGGAGGGGGGTTCGGGGGCTCCGCAGCGGCGGCGGCGGCGGCTCCCGGCGGTAAATCCGGTGGTGCCGCAGGCGGCGGTGGTGGCGGCGGAGGAAGCGGCTACTCGGGCGGTTCCTCGGCCTCATCGGCGGCGGCGGCAGCGGCGGCGGCGCTGCCCCCCGTGAAGAAGCCGAAGATGGAACAGATCCAGGCCGACCACGAGCTCTTTCTTCAGGCCTTCGAGAGTGAGTACCGGGCCGGGGGAGGAAGTGGGAGCCCGAGCCGGTGGGACCGGCTGGGGCCGCCGCAGAAAGGGCGGGAGGAGGAGGAGGGGAGGGTTGTGGAGAGTAGGGGCTTCCGGGGGTAAACATGGTCGGGGGAGGGAGGGAGCTGCGACCGGGGAGGAGGGCGAAGGGGAGCGGGGCTGGGGGAGGAAGGGGCTCGGCCGGGGAGGCGGGGGCCCGCCGGGGCTCGGGCGGAAGCGCGAGGTTCGGGGGCCGGTGTGGGGCAGGGCGGCGAGAGGCGCCCCGGGCCGGGGCCCGCCGAGCGGAGGGCGGGTTGTGTCTGCGCCCAGCCGATGAACTTGGTTGCTCAGTAGTAGCTCCCATCAGGCTTTCGGGGTGGCTGCTGGTTCCCTTCCCTCCTCTAACAGCCCTTGGAGGCACGGGGGAGTTGAGAACCAGGAGGCTTTTCGCCCCCTTTGGCGGCTGGCACTGGAACCCCTTTCAGGGGCAGGATGTGATTAAGACTTCAGTGTACTTGGTTTTTCTTTGTCTGGTCGTAATTGTCCCTTAGTTGAGATTTCATATTCGACATTGACCTTTGCGACCCACTCATCGCCCTGTGGCAGTGCCAGATAAGAGAAGAATCTCTTTGGATGCACCAGAAAGTTGTTTATGGAAATCTGCTTCGAAAGCACAGTGTAGCAATAGACTTATGTTGTACTGAAAGATTTCTGTGCAGTTGCTAGGATTTGAAAGAAATTTTTAATGTCGTATGAAATACATGATCCTGTTTTAGGATCGGTGCTGTCACTGCTTATGCTCACTTGCTATAGACAGTGACAGTGTTTGAGAAAGCACTGGAGTTTTTGGTGATATCTCAAATCCTTAGTAATGTGGGGTCCTTTGAATCAGCCCTATTAACAGAACTACGTGTTCCATAAGTACTGTACTGCAAATAGGTCAAGTGGCAAATGAGTTCTAAGAGGTTTGTTCAGTGTCTGCGTCCAAGATGCAGGGGAAAAAAATTCCCTTGCCCATGCCTCAGTCTGTCAGAGAGATCTGTGCAGGTAGCGTTCAGGAGTAAGTTAACAGTGTAAATATATCGTGGTGTGTTAAGTCCACAGTGTGAATTTTATGGGAAAACTGCAATAAATACGTAGTGGATTAAAAAATCCTAACAAATGTAGTATCAAATCACATTCTTGCTTCGTGCTTTTGTCCCTTTTCAAGGTCATATGCTAGAAAAAGATAAGGATTCGTTTTAAGCTTTTGCTGTATAATAAGCACTTGAGAAACATGTCTGCTTACAGCATGGAATGTGTGTTTCAGAGCTTTTCTACTTGGGAAAGCTAAATTTGAAGCAGCAGTGTGCTGTCTTTAAATTAAATTACATACTTGTGAGTGTAATTTGATGTTTTCATACCTGTCTAAATTCTAATCGTGTCATGCTTTTTTGGAGACTAAAACCCCCCGAGATACTGCTTTAAAAGTTGTGACTACTTTACATTTTCATTCTCCAGCAAAGTGCACGTTGCTTAATTTCTTTCTTTTCCATCTTTCATCTTGATGTGAAAAACACAGATTTCATTACAATCATTTGCATTAAGCAGAATTTTACTGGTTTTCATCAGGCTTCTGAAAGGAAATACTGAGAATTCTAAGATTTCGTTCTCTAATAATAATAGATTCTTTGGGGTCTTAACATTCGTAAGTGTTCATAAGGCTGCATAGTATCTTTAAAAAGTGATAAAAGATATAAAATGCTGTCCTCTTGCACTTTTAATCATAGAATTCCATAAACTAAAATAAGGTTTCCAGCTATTTGAAATAGATGGTTTGCAGTCATTTGAAAATGAAAGTTTTCTATTTCTTAAAAAATAGTTGCTTGTTTTTCTTTATATGGGAAATGGAGGCAGTGTTAACAGCCATAGCACAGGAATCAAGGTGTTCTTTATTCTGTTTCTCATCATTTAATGTGTTTTATCAAGTAATTTCCTAATTTCTTGCTGACATTACTTAATGAAACAGGCTTTTATTTCAGTGTAAAAAGGGTGTGTTTCAGTTTAGATTGGAATTCTTGTTAGATACAACCTGATCCAGACAAAAACCTTTTTTTTGTCCTGATTTAACTGAATTGGTTGAAACTAAACTGAAGCTCCTCTTTTCTGTAGGCAAGTCTTAATCTTTTGAACTTTGGTTATTTCACCTATTTCAAATGATGCTGCCCTTTCGTGTCTGTACTGCATACAGCTGTATTATCTTCCCTCTGTCTGCTCTTTGAAGCAGTGGTTGCTATACCAGAATCAGCATTTTGCTGACCCTATGAATGTAAAAGGGTTTTGGAAATGAATTTTCTTCTTGTGGAATGATCTGTAATGTGTCATAGTCAACTGACAGTCTCTGTTCTTGTTTTGGTACCTTGTGCAAGTGACCTTGGTACTTTCCAGAAGGCTAAAACAATCAGATACCAAATTGTCTGACTGTGTAAATCCAGTCTACTATTTTGGTATTGTATCACACATGTTCCTTAACTTTGTGAAGAAAATTTACCTATTTGGCAATAGATTGTAATAGGCTGTGCTTTTATGATATAAAGCCTGTAAGAAACGTACTTTGTGGAAAGGAAGAGCAGTCATAGTTGAGTTATGACTACTGATTTATGGTAGCTTAAACAAGAACTTGCTTTGTGTTGTACAGTAGGTAGAGTAACCTTTAGCTTGTTAACTTGGAGTTATTTGGACATCGTGGTTCTTCATTTAAACAGTGACTTATGTGATAATTATTTTAAAGAGAAAAACCATGCTAAAGAAGATATTTTTATATCAATGTAAGGCTCTTTCTGGAGGTAGAAGTTATGTTGGATAACACGTATTTCTTTTTCTTAGAACCAACACAGATATACAGATTTCTGCGTACCCGGAATCTAATAGCAGTGAGTAATTGGTCTTTATCACTCCTTTTCTTTGGACTTGTAGGATATTTTAATTAAAGCATAACCTTTTTCTTTGTTTTCCGCCTACAGCCAATATTTTTGCACAGGACCCTCACTTACATGTCCCACAGAAACTCCCGAACAAATATCAAAAGGTAACATTGTTTCTGAAAAGTAATCCTGAAATGTCAACCCAGTAGAAGTCCAAAAAATAGGAGAGGGTGACCTCCTCTTTTCGTGTGGTGTATCAGACATGACCTTTTCTTTTTGAAGGACTTAAAAAAAAATGTATGCATCACTTAACAATTGATTCTGAGACCTAAGAACTTTTCTGCAATGTTTAGGGTGTATGCTTGTGCCTCCTGTTGGTACTGGGGGTACTCAAATGTGGAGAAATATCTACAAAATCCTTAGTAATTGTCCTGTTTGTTTTTCTGTTTTCATTGAGAACTACTTAAAAACCCAACCCATGTAACATCTGAGCTTTTGTAATCAGTGGTGCTAGATCATAATCACATGAAACATTTTATTTTAAATGGTAGCCTAAGTGTTTATTTAGAAAAAAACCAAACACAGTAATATTGGGTTTGATATTAAAATACATTAGTATTGCAGAGTGAAAAGTTCAGTGTGTGCTGTTTATTAACAGAATTGCAAAGTCCTTTCAGTTACTTCCTCTTCACTGAAAATCATTTGTTGGGGTTTTTTTGTAGCCTGAACACTCACTTAAAAATAATATTTTAACACTAAAGTTCTTACTGCCTGGGAACAGTTGCTGTGGGACTGAAATATTTCATCATGAATGCTTTAGGAATAGCAATAAAATCTGATTACGTAGAAAATTCTAATTTAAACTTTGTAGCTAAGGAAGGTAGTCTCTGAATGATATGTTGAATGATAGAATTTGCATGTTTTTAATTTAAATATAGCTTTTATTTGGCATTCTTGGATGATATTTAATGTTCTTGCAATTAGCTATTAGTGCCAATATCACTTTTCCTTCAAACTGAATCCAGAACATACATCTTCATGTACTTAGAGCAGATAATGATAAGCTTTATCTTTTTTAAACATGAACTTGCTGCTTACTTTTTCTTTCAAAAGTTAACAAAGTGAGTATTTTGCTTATTTTAAAATAACTCAGCTAAATTTTAAGGAATAATGTTCAGGTTGTTTTGGGTTTTGTTTTGTTTTTGCCTTAACTAGAGTTGTGCAACAGGAAGTTTTGCTTATAGCTTATATTAACTTCTAGATTGAAATGCGTGTGTTCTACCTGAATCTGTTCCTTTGGATATCTGCTCTAGTTGCTGGGAAACAAGAAACAGTACTTTTGCATGTACATTGTGTTGTCCGCTGTTCCAAATTCCTGTTCAGGTTCAGCTGCACAAGTAGTTTCTCTTTGAAAAGTACTGATTTTTCTCTAGTTCCCTTAACACTTTGTTTTAGAACTGGGATTCTAGGTAGATAGTGTTCTAATAACAGACATTAATAGCCATTTCACTCTCTAGTTCTGACAATATTGAAATCATTCTGGTAATTAGGTCTAGGAAGATTTAAGTAAAACACTTCAGTATGTTTCCTTTGTAAGAACAAACTAATGCATCAGAAATGAGGTAGCATAATTGGAGGGATTAAAAACCCCAGAAAATAATTGTGAAGTGTATTGTTCCCCTCTCCCACATTTCCATACTCTCTCAGTACTGTGGTCCTTCTCTTTCAGCCTAGTTAAAATCACAACAGTTGTAGTTTAAAGTTAGTTTAGCCTATTTAGATGTAGTGGCAAAACAGTCTTAACTGAACTTCCAGAGGAGGTTACCAGTGTAGTTGTGTGCTGATCTGTGCTAGTAGACACTTTCAAATATGTGCAAGACTTTAACTGTCATTCTTTATTCAACAGAAATAATCAAGGTATGTGATGATGTTATTCTGGTGGAAAAGGGGACTTTAAATATCCAAACTAGAGTAGAAGTGTCTTCTGTAGGCTTATACTAGCAAAAAAAAAAATACTTACCTGGCTTCAGTGTAGTGAAAGTGTATTAGTAGCGTTCTTGTTGCAAAGAAGTATCTTTTGGAACTGCATCATTGTTAGTCTGCTTATGTGGGCCATGACTATACATGTATCTTTATTTATTCCCCCTGGAACTTGTAAATTTTGCCATTTTTGAATGCTGAGCATTGTTTTAATTGCTATTTCTGTAACCATCATCATATGTACATAAAGTATAAAAAATTTACCTCCAAGCTTTATAAAACTTACCTATCACAAGAGTAATTATAGTTCCACATCTTTTATCTCGGTCTCTACAGTAGTCTGACAAAAATGACAGACAGATTTTATCACATGGAGGTAGGGAAGTAAAACTGCATTTTTTACCAAGAAATTATCCACTGATGTTGATCTGTATGTTTAATACTGAGAAAGTGTTTCTAAAGACTAGAATGCTTAGAGTATAGAGAAGCATTGGTAGGCAGTAAGTTAATATGCATGTGTCAACTTGGGCTAAAAAGGTATTGAAGTTGCTGCATATCATTGGAGAGGTGATACGCTTTGGTCAAGTGATACTTGATAAAGAACTGAAATGGGCTTTCAGCCTATAGGTCTGTTTTCAGGTGTTACTGTATTGTTAGGCCAAATAATGGCACTGGAAATAAGCTCCTAACTCTTAATAAAAAATTATTTCCATGCCATGAATAATTTATTTATTTATTGGCAGGGTAATGGTATGCTGGGATGTGACTTTTAATACTTTGCTAATTATTACTGTGCTTGACTGGAATAAGAGTGGGTGGAGAAAGGAATGCACAAGATGCACGTACTTGTAGCACAAGCAAAAGCTGTCTTAAAAACCCGGGATGTTGGGGATGGTTATTACAGTAACTTTGGTTTGGCTGATATATGTGGGAACATAAAAATAGTAGTTTCGTTTAGAGGAATTTCTGTAATTTTAAAGCTTTCTTAAAATCAACTTTAAAGGCAACAATTTGGATTAAATGTGGGGGTTTTGTTGCTATTTTTATTTTTTCTGGAGGATCTTGTTTTAGCAGGACTCTGTTCTTGTGTTGACTAACCTGAGTTTGAAATCAGGAAAGGTGTTGTCGTTCTTTTTGGATCAATAATGCTCACAAATATTAAAAGCAGGCTGTGTTCAGATGCTAGTATATCTTATGAAAGATTGTTAAACTTTCCCCCATTCCTGAAACATGTTTGTCTCTTAGCTGGTTTCTGGCTCATATTCCAGTCATGACATAAGTTTCCTGCAGAGCTCTTTTAAGCAATTCTCTAGTCTGAAGAAGGCTACTTACTGTTCTGCAGAACAGTGGCTGGTTTTGATGAGCTTGGACAAAGTGAATGCAGAGATTTTTAATTTCTTTTTTACCTTAGAATCTGAAACTTTCCAGAAATTCCTGTTTTTAGCATCTCTTGCTTCAAAGCTGAGCCTTGCAATGTGCATTTTAATAATCCCACGTTTTAGTGTAGATGAGTCAGTTCTTGAATCTGTCATCTCTGTGAACCTTAGGCTGAGTAAACCTCTGAATCAGTGATTGTTTGCTACACAAATCGTAATGATTTTTGTCCTTGTTATCTGGCTGTAGCCCTGTACTTGTATTTCTTGTCCAGTGCTACTATTAGTCACCATGTGATTGGTAACTTAGCCGTTCAGATGCATTTCATGCTGAATGTGGACAGCGTATGACATCAGTGTTCCTTCAGTCAGGATATTTCTGTAGGTGATGCTTCCCACATCCCCAGAGTGTGTCATCGTTGTTCCCTTCACAAGAAATCCAGCATTTGGCAACAGTTTATGTTCTTCTCCATTTTTCTAGGGCATAAATGTAGTGGAAGGATGCCCTCACAGCTCTGCCGTTTTCACTCTAATGCAAATTTTTTGCCATCTAGGTCCAAGCATTTATTTGCCTTAAAAGAAAAAAGGCTGTTGTGGAAACCACAGAACAACTTCTGTGCATGAGTGAACTTTATTTAGCAACCAACAATAAATTGTATGTATGGTAGAACAGGCTGAACATATGAGCATGAACAGACTGATGTCAGAATTACGGAGAGAAACAATTTGAAGCAATTATTCTCTGTGACATTGTTTCCCGTGAGTGTGCTCTAGAAGTAGCTTCAGAATCAACTAGAAGTTGATTTTTATATCATGTCTATTTAACATAACTTTGTGGAGAAAGGCTTTATCTTATAATTAGGTGGTTTGGTCAGATGAGGATTTAGGTGTTTTTCATTATTATTAAGTTTAAAATAGTAATGACTGAAGAGCTGACACATAAATTCCTAGTAGGTGTGAGTGTCACTAAAGCAGGAAGACTTTCTTTGACCAAAGGTGAAATGTGATTAGACTTGGTCATGGTGTTAATTCTTCGTATTCTTTTGATGCTGCTTGAGAAGCTGTATTGCAGCTGTGTCCTGACAAGATGTGTGTGCTACTATATATAAAAAAGTGCTTTCTGAACAGAAAGCTAACATTGTATAGACAGTTTTAGATTAAAAACCAAGTCAAATTTTCTTGTTATATATGATGGGAGTAGTGGCTGTGTGAAACTATTCTTTCTGCTTTTCTTCACAGGAAAACATTTAAAGTAGATGACATGTTATCAAAAGTAGAAAAAATGAAGGGAGAACAAGAATCTCACAGGTACTGTCCTGCATATGTATTTGTGTATGTACAAATGAGCATGTGCTAAATCAAAAGTCTTTGATAAAGTGATAAGAGTAATTATTAGAAGCAAGGTACTTGCTGTTTGAAATGTTGCCTCTGAAATCTTAGAATGGGTGTTTATGCATTTGTCACTTAAAAACTTTAAGAAGAACAATATGAAGAAAAGCTTTCAGTATTTATCATTTGGTTTCTTAAAATGTATGTAGAAGCCTCAAATAGGTATTTGCAATGAGTAGCTTTTCCTACTGCTGAAATAAAAGGGTATGAAAAGCATGTTCACTGAGAAGTGGTGTAGTATACAGAATGTTTGTGATGAGTGTGATAGATGATAACCATAACAGGTTTTCTTAAAGTGCATCCTTTCTCTATGAGTTAAAGCCTGAAAGTCCTTGTGCAGTGTATATGATGGAAATTAACCCATCAGTTCTTAGACTTTCAGAATAAGCTAGTCTACTGTTCAGTCAGGGATCCATTTTGGTCCTGCAGGTTGGCTTTGTGTTCCTTTTGGTACAAAAACTGTAGATAATTTGCCAAAACCCTTTAATGTTCTGAGTAGATGGTGAAATGGAAAGCATTCTGGACATTTTAAAGACTCTCCTAAGTTGCTGCAATGTGTGAAGACCTGTTGAAATGGGGTTTTTTGTGGTGTTTGTTTGGCTTTTAACCAGGTGTTCTTTTTCCATAGTGTTTGCAAATAGACTTCTTCAGAGGCAGTCATGCTAGATACAATTTAGTGTGAAACAAACATAAATTTTGTGTTATAAGAAGTTGTACATTTATACGGTATTTATTTTTCTTAATCATCCTTTGTTGCATATATCATGGGTACTTGCTAGGTAAATATCTTTGTTTTAAGGATAAGGAGCATGTTGAAATAGAGTATTGATTTGTGTGTTGTTTTCCTGCTTTTGAAACTATTAAAATTGTACTTTAGTCTAGAATTGGTCTGGAAAAATAATCTGGAGGAATGATGCAAGTTGCTATAGGCTCAATCTTTTGAATCCTGAAACTATTGGCACTTTGACTAATCATGTCCTTGTTCTCAGGAATGTTTGTGTTTAAAAATAGGTGTTGAATCTCAGGTTTTATCTTCCTGAGACGTCAGTGAGGGTGATCAAAGTTGTATCTGGAGTTATAGTGTAGCAGATGATACCTTGTTTAATACTGTGTACTTCAGAAACACTTAAGTGTTTTTGAAACCCATTGTACTCTAGGTGTATGAATACTTGCTTTAAGCTGTGATGTATTCTGAATTTCATGATTTGAAATGAAATGCATCTGCAGTCAGCAGAATACTTTTAAGAATGCTCAAGGATCTGAGCTGCAGTGCCAAACCAGATGCAGTTAATATTTTGATTGTGTATGTTACGGATGATGTGGACTTGATATGACTGGTAATCTTTATTTCTAAGGGAATAGCTTCAATTCATTATCAAGTGCGTGGTTCATGGTGAAGTTCTAGAAAGTTTACACCAAAATTCTCTGTTGCTGAAGAATGTCTGGGAAATGTGTTTGCCTGCCTGTAAAGGCAAGAGCTCGTGTTGACAATGCCCTGCTACTGTGGTGTTTAAACCTCTGTTTTTAATTATGTATCAAGTCACAGAGTACACAGAGACAATCAGTGTCTTTAAGAGAAAACTGGTCTACAACTTTGCATCAATTGCAGTTGCTGTATCCAGGCAATTTGCAAATTAGAAGGACCACATCATTATAGTTCTGCCTCTTGTCTAGGGCTGTCCTGAACATCACTGAATGGAACAGCTGCTGTGAGAAGAAAATACTCATTTGTTCTAACATTTCCTTTCTTGTTTTTCTGTTTAGCTTATCTGCTCATTTGCAACTTACGTTTACTGGGTTCTTCCATAAAAATGGTATGTTTGCTAATTCCTTCATTGTACCCTTACTTTGTATAGAACCTTTGAAATTAGTGTAGATCTGTGAGGGGAATAGTTGAATATTTTTAATATTGGCTGTTTGGATACAGATTAAGTTAGTTAAGCTCAGGCTGTCCCATTAGTTATAATACTTTCAGTAGCACTTGAAATATGTTGGAGAGTAATTATGATGTTAAGCAGATGAACTTTGGGGGTTTTAATCAAAACACTGATGGAGAAATGCTTGAAGTCATCATCCATTCAAACTGAATAGGCCTTGAGGAATTTCTGAAGAAAGTGATTCCATGGAAGTGTGAAGTGTGTCTTTGGGGTGTTTGAAATAGCTTTAAAAACCCCCAAACCCCAGGCTTGAAGTAGTTAGAAAACTTAATTGGTTTTAATTTTAAAATAGAAGTGCAAGAATAATTTTTATCAAGTAGAGACTAGAAATGTGGCAAAGGCCATGTCAGTGATTATAATAGCAATGGAAATGGTGGTGTTGTTACTTGCAGTCATTTAGTTGTATCTTTTCTGCACATAAGGCTTTACCTCTCAAAATTGGAATATTGGACTTTACAGAAGAGAATGATGGCTTCTGTTGCTTTAACGGAAGCAGCTGTGGCATGTTTTGTGCTGTAAACTCACTGTCTTCTTACATCCCTAGGAAAAAAAATAGATGATTATTTATTAAAATGAAGTAGTGTTGCTAATTTTTCAGTTAAAAAATATTCTGAATGGCAGATTAGTCTTTGGATGTACAAGCTAATACAGTTCATGTAACAGGTTCTGTACCTTTTTCTGGATGCTGCTGCCTTCAAAGTATCTTGTGCTTAACCAGACCTGTTCAGCAACGTATTTGAAAGTTAGAGTTGCAAGTGTTTAAATTTCAGAATAATTTCTGTATTAAACTGTAATATTAGTCTGAGAAAGTTCTTAAAATCTGTAGATTAGGAACATTCTGCTTCTGGATCTTCAGAATACTGCTGGTCTGAATGGATAGTATTCATCTTGTCTCTGCTCTCAAGAGCTTCATGGTATATGTTGCCTTTAGTATTTAAGCTGGGAAACCAGAAAAGATTTTGGGGGCAGCTAATGCTAAGAGTAGGGAAGTGTAGAACAAAGGGGGAGGGAGGGGTATGCTGTTGTGTTTTAAAATACCCAGTGGTTAGGGTGTTTGTTTCATAAATTTTGCCAGTAGTCCTTCTTTATCTTTGCACAACCTGCTCTTGTGGAAGGTGTCCCTGCCCATGGCAGGGGTTTGGAACTGAATGAGCTTTAAAGTCCCTTCCAACCCAAACCAGTCTGGGATTCTTACTGCTTTTCTACTCCGTTGTGATATTATACAGTAGTAAATTTTTCAAGGTGTTAATATATTTAATGCTTTCTGTGTGTTTTTGAATGTCCAAATTATGTGACTCTGCACCTTTCATTTCAAGAGAATACCACAAATAGAGCCTGATGGTCATTTGTACCATAGAAAAGTATATTACTAAAATAAGCAATGTATGCTGTAGTGAATATTAAATATAGAAAATATTTAAATTAAGCTAGTGCAATTAATACGGTCATTAGTCTGGATAAAAATTAATGTAGAAACTCTTGAAACTGAAGTGTGGTTTTGGTTGCCCCTCCATCCATGTGAGATGGACTAAGGTGAAGTCATTGTGCTTTTTAACTTGAGCCTACACTGATACTTCTAAGATTCAAAAAAAAGCAAAAATGATTTTCTATCGACTCATTCAGTTTGGGCTAATCATTGTGGTTCAGAATTTCTTCTAGAAACTGTTCTTTAACCATATGTGTAATTGGATTTTATCTTTGTGTTTCTTCCCTACGAGGGCACATTTTCAGATAAACATAAATGCACATGATTAAATGTTCTCTGACAATGCAATGAAATTTATTTTGTGAGACAATTCTTAATTGGTATTGCTGATCCTACTGCTGAGACCATGAAGGCAAGTCTTACTCTCTAAGACATTTTTTTCAGGTTCAAGGTTCCTTTAACAGCAATTCTGCATGTACTTAACCTTGTGTTAACCTTTAAGGGGTATTTATTATTATTATTTTGAGGGGGTTTTCCTATCTAATAGCATCTGGATCTTAAGTTTTGATGCAAACCAAATTCTAGTTTCACAAACTGTAAAGGAAAGAAAATACAGGAACTAATGTGACTCGTGTGTAACTAGTGTATTGTGACTTGCCTTAAATCTACCAGTGCCCTTTTTCTCTGCTATAAAACAGTTTTGGCAGTACCACAGTAGCAAGCTTACTCTTTAAACATTGGTGATCAACTATGCTTTTAAATCTGCTAGTATGAAAATAATTAGGTAGCATATGTTCTCAAGTGGGAATTTGCACTAAGTCTGGGAAGAAATACAGCTTAGAATTTGGCTAGAGATCTTTGTGCCTGACATACCTATGGTTTAAAAGTAGATTTACACCATTTGCAGGTGGATTTACACCACTAGATAGATCTTCACCTTTTTCAAAACTGAAAATATTTTTCTGTTTAGATAAGCCATCACAAAACTCAGAGAATGAACAAAATTCTGTAACCCTGGAAGTACTGCTCGTGAAAGTGTGCCACAAGAAACGAAAGGTAAAGATGATTTGACAAACAACTAATATACATTAAAGCAAAATGATTACCTGATTCTGGAACATGTAATGAACATTGCCATGCAACAAGGTAATGATGAAATGATGTTTCTGTTGAGATTTAGTCTAGAATAGATCAGTTCTTAAAGTTGTTTTGTATTGACTGGATAAGGGATTCTTAAGAAGCGAATATACATACATATATATATGTAAATGGGTGTTGCTCTATGAGTCAAAACTGGAAGTTTTAACAAAGGATTCAGCTTTGTTCATTGAATTCAGCTTGCTTGGAAGTCAGACTCACTCATTGTGAATTTCAGCCACCTCTATTTTTACTTCAATTTTTTCGTATCAAATCATTAATCTATTATGTTGCTATTAATTTATATGTTGCTATGTCCAGAGGCTAAAGTAAACCAAGCAATCACAAAAATCATCAAATAGTCTATCCCTTGTATTCTATGCCTTTTTCACTTTCGAATTAAAAGTAATAAGTTGTTTTGAATTCTTCAGTCATCTGCCAATTCTTGCCTTTTTCCTTGCTTTTTCTGTACCTATGTTTTTTACATTCATCATCTCATTTATTGCAGATTTTAGCTTCTATGAATCATAAACAATTTTTCAAGGCATCTTTGAATTTGCTTGCTGTTTTAGCTGTGTTTGTTTCACACCAGTTGGCAAATTATCTTCACAGCTAGGGGAATATGGGAGGCTCAGTAACACATGCTGAAATTTTTAACCAAAAAGGGAAAGCTTTGCAGTCAGAACTTTGTGTATTTCCCCTGAGAACGTTAAGCTGTTTTAACACATTTTTAAGAGTTAATACTGTTTCAAGCCAATTTTATTACTTGCTAGGGTATGGATATATATGGTAAAAGCAGGAGGTGCTGATGGTTACTTGAAGTGCTTTGCTGCAAGTTGCATACTTAGGCCATCTTGCCTTGTTTTTCCAACACTACACGGTGTTCAGTGATCTATTTAAGAGATACTGAATGTAATAAATCCTAGGTAAGTGGGTCTTTATCTCCCAGATATTACAAGGTGCACTTTGTAATATTGGAAGGAGAAGCTAGGAAGCCCTTGAAATATATATATATAACCAAAACATTTAATTTCTTTAGGTAAACAGAATTAAATTAGTATTAATGGCTGTTCTGCAATCTTTCTGAGTGCCTCATGTTAGTGTTAATTTAATCACTTAGAGAAAGATGGCTGCTGCCAGAAGTAGTTATAAAATGCCAGTTTTATTTACACATTCAAATCTGTGGTTTTACATTTAAAACCTGCAATTGTTACTCCAGAATTTTTAATTTACATCTGTTACAAGGCTTGTTTTCAAAAAGATGGCAGGATGAGTACAAACCAGAAATTGTGTAAATTTTAATACTTAATATCTCTCCTTTGTATTCTAAAAACCTAAACCTTAGCTTGCTTTCTTTCCTGCAGGATGTCAGTTGTCCGATAAGACAGGTTCCTACAGGTAAAAAGCAGGTGCCTTTAAATCCAGACCTCAGCCAAATAAAACCGGGCAACTTCCCATCGCTTGCAGTTTCCAGCAATGAATTTGAACCAAGCAACAGCCATATGGTGAAGTCTTACTCATTGTTATTCAGAGTAACTCGCCCAGGAAGAAGAGAGTTTAATGGACTGATAAATGGCGAAACTAATGAAAACATTGGTAACTTGAGTCTTTAAATCTGCTTTTACAAAGGTTTCTCTTGCAGGCATGTATTCAGTTGTCTTGATGTGTAGCATAGGTCATACTCTGAGAAGGGCCAGTAATAAGATGAGGAATTGAATTGGCTTTCACTTGTTTTCAGTCTTTTTCAAGATGGGGATAAGATAGAGTTAGCAGCTAGAAAGTGTGCTTCTATTTTTGTGTAAATTGTGTAAAAACTGTCCCACACGACATCCTTGTCTCTAAACTGGGGAGACATCAGTTTGATAGATGGACTACTTGGTGGATACAGAACTGGCTGGATGGCTACATGCAAATAGTTGTGGTCAATGGCTCAGTGTCTGGCTGGAGGCCAGTGACGAGTGGTGTCCCTCAGGGATCAGTGTTGGGACCAGTCTTGTTCAACATCTTTGTCGCTGACATGGACAGTGGGATTGAGTGCGCCCTCAGCAAGTTTGCCGATGACACCAA
>JBCJKH010013379.1:0-14634 GCA_039877255.1 Loriculus beryllinus | reverse complement strand
AGCTGCTCCAGTGCAAGGGGTCCCTGCCCGTGGCAGGGGTTGGAGCTGGAGGAGCTTTAAGGTCCCTTCCAACCCAACCCATTCCAGGTTTGGAATCAATCATGGAATTGCTTCACCCTTGCAGCATCATCTCAGAAGAGGCAGTAACACCCCAAGAGAGGAAATAAATCCAGGCAGAGGAGGCCACCTGCAATGAAATCTCTTCCAACAACCACGTACCCCCATGAACACACATCAACCCCGGCTGCCCAGAGCCCCGGGCCCGCAGCGCTTCTCTCCCAGGCTCTGTTTCCACACAACAAACACCCGCAGGCCCGGCCCGCAGCGCTGCCTGCCAAGGGTCTGGGCCGCCCTCCTCGGGACCCCGCCAGGCCCCGGGACGCCTGAGCACACCCCCGCGGGCGGATCCAACCCCCGCCCGAGCGGGGCCGGGGCACAGGGAGCGCTGTCAGGGCTCCCAGGTCCCCACCCCCGGCACGGCCGGACCGCGGCCCAGCCGCCGCAGCTGCGCACGGGAGCGGGGCCCGGCCCCTGGGCCCACCCCCGGGCGCCGCCGGTTCCGCCCCGCCCCTCCCGGTACCTGCGGTCCCGGCGCCCGCGGCCCCTCAGCGCGGCGCGCGCCGCCCCATCACCGGCTCCTGCGGCCGCCGGGCACCGCCCACCCGCGGCCGCCCGCCCCTCAACCGCGGTCTCCACCAATCACCGCACCTCATTGCACTTACGCCGGCTCCGACGTGGCCAATGGGCCTGCAGGAAACCCGGCCGGCGTCGCTACGCGACCTCGCTGGCAACAGCAGCTGGCCAATAGGAGCCCTGCAACGCAGCTGGGCTCCGCCCATCCCCGGTCTCCTCAGCTCCCGGTCCTTCCGCTGCTCCGGGAGGGTCGGGCCCGGGCCCGGGCCCGGCCCCGGGTTCCCTCCCCGCCGCGCCCGGTGCTGGGTTCGGGCGGTAGCGAGCTCCCGCCCGCCGCTCCCCTCAGCCCAGCTCCTCCCCCCCGTCCCCGGCTGAGGCAGGAGCGGAGCCGGCGAGGGACCAGGCCCAAAGCTCCGTCCTCGCCTCGTTCTCGACCGGCGCTTGGAACAGAAGGTCGCACCCACGGTATGGTTTGGCAATCTTTATATCCACAGTACAGCGTAACCATGCACAAAAACCGAGTGAGGCGGTATTTACAAAGTGAAATTGCACTTAACACTGGAACCGGGGGGAAAAGGAAAGGAAAGGATCTTCTCTTCCGGGTTGCATAAAGGCCCAGTGCTGGTTATAGCCTACAAAGCCTGAAGGACAACACTGCTGTTCGGTGTCTGACCTGCATAAAGTTAACTGTTATCTATTGAAAGAGTGAAGCCCTGGAGATACTCGGGGAATCACCATTCACTATCAAGAGTCTGCAAGTCAAAAGAATACAACTTCAGCCCTGATTCACTGTGTTTTACCTTAAGGACAGTCAGTCTTCACCTGTAATTGACTGATTTTTCACTTCTTACTTCAGTTTCAGGCCCTACCTTTAATACTGGGTTTTGTTCTATTTGTTTTCTGAAGGAAAAAGGCCTCCCTAAGTGACTGGGTCACTTCATAAGGATCTTCTTTCTGCTGCAGAGTCTAGAATCTCTGACCGAGGTCTTCCTTTATGCTTGGAAAGGAAACAATCACCAAGCACAGGTAAGACTCATCCACTACCAGTCCCCAAGACAGATCACATCCATAACTTCTGGATAACAGCATGCAGGAATCAAAGCGTAAGGAAACAAAAATACCTTTTGTACATCCTTCCCACCCCGCTGCATCCTGTTCACAAACAAATACCCTGTTACCAGCCTTTCCACATACTGTGGGGTCATTGCAGGTGATCTAACACAACGGCCTGTAAAACAACCCAAACAAGGGGGATGTTTAGGATGCAGCAGTGCTTCTAACCTGCTAAAGATGTTGAGAAGGGATCATAGTGCCTTGATGGTCTCCAGAGCACACACAAAAAGTAGCCAACAGTTACTTATCAATTGGATTTTTACATTGATGCAAGTGTAGAGCTCTAAACCTTCCTATGAACCAAACTTTCTTGGCCTATACAGGCTACAGACAAACTCTTGGTGGAGACTTTAACTCACTTAAGTCTGTAAACATCTGACTCAAGAGGAAGATAAGCATTTAGACTGATGCTAATCTACCCAATGAACTTTGTGTGCTCACCACCAAACTACCTTTATGGGTGAATTTTGGCCTTTCCATAAGTAACAGGGTAGTTAGCAGTTGGCACACCTCGGGTACACCAAATAGCCCTGCAGCAAAAGGCTTTCCACAACACACAGCAGAGCTCAAAACCACCCAGCCCCCCTGGCATGAATAGCACAGGCCCAAAATCCACCTGCTCTGAGGGGGGTTTGGTCAATGCACAATAAAGTTGTACAAGGGCTCTTCAACACTTGTATAATTTAATGGCACTTAAGCCTAGACATGGAGCTTTTGCTTGGACTCTGAGGCAGTTCAGAGTCTCCCACAAAGCCAAAGACTAAAGAAAATCCTTATGAGACAAGAAGTGACTAAACAGTTTCTCAGCTTTTTATAGCACACCAGTTTGATTTAGAAGCTTCATGTTAAGACTAAGATTTGCAGAGTAAACCCATTCATACAAACCCTCAACTAAGTTGTCTTTAACAGCATGATTCTTCCTCACACTATTTCAACTCATTTAATAAAGAGTTTTGTTCAAAAATTAAAGAGCTCAGCTCTATTAGTGTCCACCTGCTCTTGAATGAAGTATTTTCAGTATCTCTGAATTTTCCACTCTGATGGGGTGCTCCTCTGTCAGCCCTGCAAATCTCATTTCGGTCTAGGACCACCAAAAAGAAGATGCCCCAGTTCCCACTGGCTGCATCTTCTCTCAGCAGGAGGCTATTAAAGTGTTAAAAGGTGCATCCTGATCTGGGACCCCTTTAGGACAGAGCCTAAAGACAAATTCTTATCCTCATTCAATGGGAAGAGGCTGCAAGCAGGAACTCCTTCACCTTGAATGTATCCTCTATAAACAAAGGTGAAAAGTGGAAGTGCTTAGGCACCATGTGCACCCTTTGCTATGAGCTACAGCCCTCTGGATGCAGACAGTACAAAATTAAAGGCATTGGTCTGGAAGTCTTAGAAAAGAAAAACCATCAGAGTTAACCGCCCTTAATTTTATTACACAACCAGACAGAACAGTTGAGACTGGAATGTCAGATTTCCCCTTGAAGAACAATTCACCTTCCTATTTGCTTTGTATCAGAAAAGAAAAATTAACTCACTAATAGGCATCAAGTGAGGTACAGTCTCAGAATACAAAGCAAAAATTCACTGCAAATTGCTTCAGAGAGGAGCAGATGGTCTCCAACTCTTCCTTTAGATAGTTTCACCCAATATTTGCCTCACCATAACATTCAGCATGTACCAGAGGGGATGCCAAGTGTGTAAGAGCTAGTGAAGGATGAAAAGCCATCACAGAAGATGTTCACAAGCTAGCAAGAGACTGACTACACCAAGTTGTGGAAACAGTCTTCCCATTCAGCAAAACAAAGTATTGTAGTAGTTAGCCCTGCTGATGACAAATCCCTTCCGTTGGGTGAAGTACAATCATTTGAGAGTTACACCAGTAAAACTGAGTGAGAGGAAAACAACAGCTTAGTAGTTATTATGTGAAGTCTTAATAGTAAATATTTTAGTAGAGGTCAAGAAGATTATGCACAAGGTCAATAACGAAAGGTGATGAAGAGAAAATTCAAGATGGTTCTGCAGAAGGTTTACAAAATGTATTATCGTGTTCCTCTACAACAACCAAACCCCTTAACAAATGCAGGTCTATAGGTGACATGAACATATTGCTTCACTCACTCAAACAGTGTAGGAGAGATCTAGAGAAAAAGCAGCATGCAAAAGAAACAAAACCCAATCCTGGAACTACAGAAGCTCCTGCTTTCCAACACTGACCTACAGTACAAAATAAGCTACTTGTACAGGCTGCAAAAGGTTTCTGAAATCAAGATGCTGGCACTTACTGTACAATAATGTGAACTGATTAACAGAAGCCATGAATAAATATTGAGCCACATCAGAGAGCCTGCACATGCAGCACAGGCATTCATGGTGGCAGAGAAAGCAATGCAGACATACTTCATTGTTCCCAAATAAAACAAGAAGA
Source organism: Loriculus beryllinus (assembly GCA_039877255.1). Classification (NCBI taxonomy): domain Eukaryota; kingdom Metazoa; phylum Chordata; class Aves; order Psittaciformes; family Psittacidae; genus Loriculus; species Loriculus beryllinus. The sequence continues at coordinate 10,469 of JBCJKH010013379.1, read as the reverse complement.
GAGGAAGATTCCCCAAGCAGGAAACTCTAAGCTCCACAGCCAGACAAACTGTATTAGGGGTAATTACATATAAAGTAATGTTATTTTCAGAGTTCTTATGTGTGTGCAGCCACTAAAAACCTCACTGTGAGACTTGATCAGGACAGAAACAGAGCATTTGGTAGGTAGGACAGCTATTTTCTTTTAATTTCTCCCCCATGTTTACAGAAACACAAGACTGGGAGGGAAAAACCTTGTCACCTACATGTAGTTATTTCTTCAACTGTTATAGTCAAGTCCCCATGGTTTCTCTCCCCAAAAAACCTCAAAAACCTTTGAAGAGAGTGTTTCATGGGATAATATCCAGCAGCAGATGTTCCAACACAAACATGTCTATCAGATCAGTGCCTACATTTCAAGCCCAAAAGTCACCACATGGAAGGGGAGTTCAGAGGCAGGGGATGTTAGCCCTACAGTTAAAGCTCTAAGATGAAAGGGGGGGATGGGACTTGGGAATGGGATAAAGGAGGAAAGAGGGAGTCACTGAATCACAGGAGATAAGAAGTGCACACAAGTTTCTAAATGAAGCACAGACGAATTTGGAGGGCACAGGAGTCATCTACAGGAGGTCACAGGTTCTGACAGCACTGGAGTTTGTTGGATTTCTGTCCGTCGGTGGTTGGTGGGACACTGATGTCCACAACGTTGTTGCCAGGAGACTCGTCGTGCGCAGAGCGGTCCGCAATCTGCTTCTGCGAAACAATGCGGTAGATCTCTGCAATGAGAACACACTGCTCAGAGCACAGAAGGATGTGGCCTCCAACACAGCACACGTCAGAGCAAGCTGTCAGAGGTGATGCAAGAACCCAAGAACGAGGAAGGTTTTAACTTGAGAGCTGGGAAAGGGGATCTAGTCTTAGCAGCTGTGGTATGCAACATCTGGCTGGCTTTCCAGCTCTGTAATGGACACGTCAGCTCTGTCTGGAAAAGTTATTAAGATTCCTTACTGCCTTCCACCACAGTGCTTTGTATCACGTTCTTGTTCAAGGACTCCATGAACATGGGCATTATTAAAAAGCTTCTTAAATGAGAAATGAGCAGGAATCATAGAATCATGGAATGCTCTGGGTTGGCAAGGACACCTTCCACTGGAGCAGGTTGCTCCAAGCCCAGTGCAACAGCTCCACATCCCTCTTGTGCTGTTGGTCCAGAGCTGGATCAGGACCACGGGGGGGGGTCTCCGCAGGGCACAGCTCCTCCCTCAACCTTCTGCTCATGCTCTGGGGATCAGCCCAGCACAGAGGGTTCTGGATCATGGGGAGAATCCTTATTTCTAAAGCAGGGAATCGTTTTTAACTCAAAAAACAAGGCAGCACAATTAAGATGCCCCAATCAACAGGATGCAGAACGTCATTGTGCAGCAGTGGTAACAGGGCTCCATTTCACACTTTAGCTTCTGGCAAGCTGCTGCTACTACCAAATGACAGCAGTGCCTCCCTGAAACAAATCTGTTCTCCCACCTATGACAGTAAAAAGCCACATGGTCCCATAAAGCTCCATATTGATCCAAAAATGCTTTTGCCCAAGAGATGAATTTGACTCAAATTAATCTACTCCTGAAAGCACAAAGCTGTAACCACCAAAGAGAGACTGCCAGGGTCAAGGCCTGCAGAAACCATTTCAAGTAGAGGTAGTAGAAATAACTTCAGTTGAAAACTTTTTAATATATGTATTTCACTGACTACAGTCCTTGCTCCAACTTCCCTCTATTGTGAAACAGGAAACGTGCAAGGACCTCCCTGGAAATCTGTGGTAAATATTATGGTCACATTCATGCAGCCACAACCTCAAAACAGCAACACCCAAAGTCTTCACTGAGGATTCAAAATCATGGGGAACCCCGTGGGGTTTCCTGATGTGTGCTCCTACCCTCTTCCCTCCTCCAAGTCCCTCCATGGTTGCTCCCAGTTCACAGCACATTTTCCTAGGTTTCTTCTCCTCACATAGAAGGATGATTCTCCCTCAGGTAATCACTTTAGGAATGGCCTTTTCAGGACTACATAGTCTCACTAGCCACATCCCCACTGTACCTGAGCTGGTAAATCTCAACACTTTTAGGAGCCCAGGAGACAGTGTGTTGAGTTCAGTTTATTAGCTTAGTTTGCTGGCCTAGAATTCAGCTATGGTAAGGAATAGAGACAGGAATTGGATCTTGCCAAATGCTCCTGTTCACAGTATGGATCTTAAAAAGCTTTTCAAAAACCAGAACAAACATACTGACAAATTACAGAAGCTAAGGTTGGAAGGCTTGCAAACTAACCAACATTACTAACACTTACTTCCCAAATATTCTAGGTAACTACAAAACATGCTAGTGTAGAAGATCCACTACCTCACGAGGTCCTCCAAAAAAACAAAACCATACCTGTAAGGATGTTCTTGAAGGCTTCTTCTACATTTGTTGAATCCAGAGCAGAAGTTTCAATAAAAGATAAGTTATTTTTCTCTGTAATAGATAGCAAGTGGTTCAGTTAAGAATTGTGCTATCACTTCACATTTGCTTTGAGGTTTTCACCTTAATTTTTAGGCTAAACCAGATGTTGCACAAACTTTTTTGTTTTCTTCTTACATTAAGAACTTGGTCCACCCATTATTTAGCTGCTGGTGTTTCAGCAGTGTCCCTTTGACCACTTATGAGATTGTTCTCACCATAGCCCTTGTTCATAGAATTATAGTATAGTTAGGGTTGGAAAGGGCCTTAAGGTCATCTAGTTCCAACTTCAGAACACATGTTTAAGCAAACTCTAGCAATATTCCTAGAAGGATTTTATAGGCTGTACATTTAAATTCCACCTCCAAGCTTGGTAGCCACACAAAATTAAGCTGAATGTCCCATGCGTGACCTGTACAGGCTCTGCAGCATAAAGAAGAGAGTAAAATGATGCAGTGGCAGCAGCTCACAAAATCCACTTGATTTCTCCCAAGAAAGACTTGAGAATCTGGAATCTTGAAGATTATCAGTCCCAAGTCTGATAAATCAAACTAGATGACACTATGCTCTGATGACATCAGTGCTCTGGAGCAGAAACTCCACCATCTACGAGAAGGTTCAGTATTCATTTGCTGCTGTCCACACTGGTCTGTACCTCAGCAGAACCAGCCCTCAAGGAAGGAAGAGAAGAAGGAAGGAAGGACATTTTAGGTTGTGATATTTTCTATTTCTGTTGTGACATTTTCCCTTCTCAATGTTGCTCACTGTGTCCAGCCCTGCTAGAGGAAGTGTTTCATCTTCAGTTATCAGGCAGCTCAAGGACAGTTTCAATCCCATGTACTACCACTAGATTGAAACACAAAACAAAAACCAAACCCACAAACCCAACCAACCACACACACCATTTCATAAACCAAGAGATTCTCACTTTAAAGGCAATCTTAAAAGTCTTTTTTAGGGTCAGAAATAAACTTGAGCTGAAAGATCAGTCCTGGCCAACAGCTTGCACCAACATCACCTTCAGAAAGCACAAACCCAGCAACACTGTCAACAAACCTGCAAAAGCCCGGGCCTCATCGGTGGGCACAGCTCTCAGGTGGCGGAGGTCACTCTTGTTCCCCACCAGCATGATGACAATGTTGTTGTCTGCATGATCTCTAAGCTCCTTTAGCCAGCGCTCCACATTCTCATAGGTGAGATGTTTGGCAATGTCATAGACAAGGAGAGCCCCAACAGCACCACGGTAATATCTGAAACCATAAGGTACAACCCTTTAGAGTTCTGCCCGAGTTCCACCAACAAACCTGGTGGTTTGTTATCTGGCACTTTTATCCTGGTGACTACAGGTTGGGCGCATTTCAACTCAAGCCAAGGGCTCAGGACAGCACAAGCCAGTCAGTACCGGCAATCCTGTAACATCCACATTTCTCTTCCGTGCAATCCCACCACTTCTCTGCTCCACCAGCACCTGGCTACCAAATCCCTGAACTGATCTGGGACACCAAGTCAGCAGAAAACATTCCCTTTCTACTGCTGGTTGGTGGTGTGCTGGCTCCGCAAGCTCAACTGGCCCAGCCATGTGTCAAGCAAGAGCTTGTGCCAGCACAGAGGAGAGGCAGGAACGGAGGACTAGAGATGAACTGTTTCTCATTAGCCACAGCTTGTTGTGGAACCAGTCTCCGCAGCAGTTTTTGTGCTTTTCCAGCAGTATGAACAAGTTGAGGGTCACAAACCAGAAAATACATTTTAAAAACACACTAACAAGATGCAATTTGAAATCACATCTGCTTCTGCATTCCTTCCCTAGAGGAGCCCTTTGGGCTCCATGCTCTTGTATTGTTCTCCCATCTATTCTGCATTACCCTATTTCATCCCAGTAAGAAAGTTCCACTTACCTTGAGGTTAACACAAATGGCTCAGTCTACGCATGATTCAGAAACAAGTCAGTCCCTTTAAAAACTAACATACATCTGTAACACTAGATATCAATTCAGTGGTTAGAACATGCCCTGGATAACCAGGCATGCCAATAGGGTTCTCTCCCCCCTTCACCCCAGATATACTTCTGCCTATTACCTGCATAAAATACCTGTAACCCAGAGGTTACATCTTAAGACACTGGCTAGATTAACAAGGTGCTGTGCTTCTCAGCACCACTGTTCTAACCAGGGATGTGCCTAATGCTACAGTCAGTAGTACCACGGTTCCCTTCCTTACTGGTTATTCAGCCTGCACTCTTGGATCTAATTTTCAGGGCTGTGACTAATTCCAAGTCATTGAGGTTTCAGGGGAGTTTGTGGCTCCAGGCTGTTCTAAAAATGCCTTCAGTCTCAAGATTGAGGGGGCAATGGAGACCAGAAGCCACCACTCCTACACTACAGCTTGATGCCAAACAGTATCCAGCTTCAGCATGGGGAATTAGTGCCATTTCTGGTGGAACACAACACATCCAGGGCAGGTAAAAAAACCCACATGACAAGGCTCAGAACAGACCATCCCACCCTTTTGATTTAAGCAGGCCTTTTTTTTGTAAAATATACCACTAGAATCGAAAAATTACTTTCATTATATTTATCAAAGAACACAGAAGTATTTCCTATCTTATGACTTGGGTCTACATCAAAGTCTGTCACAATGATTTTGTCACGTATCCCAAATAAGTTTCATTAATTGTCTACCCATAAGTTTTTCTGCACCAGCTCTGCTAGAACTCTGCTCGCAGCCTGAGCAGAGCCCTGGTACTCACGCTGAGGTAATGGCACGGTATCGTTCTTGTCCTGCAGTATCCCAGATCTGGGCTTTTATCGTCTTCCCATCCACCTGGATGCTCCTGGTGGCAAATTCCACCCCAATGGTGCTCTTACTCTCCAGGTTGAACTCATTGCGTGTGAAACGGGACAGGAGATTACTCTTCCCAACTCCAGAGTCTCCAATCAAAACAACTGAAAGAAAAGACAGTATTTTAGATAAACTAGATAGTATTTAGATAGTATTTTAGTAACTCTTCATCCCAGCATTTACACACTGCAGTGGAGCAGGACCCAGAGGAGTTGCAAGCTAGACAAACACGCAGGAGAAAGTTATACTGATGCCACCTTTTCCTACTCACAGCTTGCTTCCCAAGCCCCCAAAGCCCCATGTTAACACTAAGTCAAGAACATGGCAACAGGCTGACAAAAGCCTGTGTACAGTATAAACATACTCTAGTTAAAAAAAAAATAAAATAAAAAGCCACAGTAAGTGAACGAAACAATTCTTTGCAGACCTTTTTGGGGCCATACAGGGCGTTTTATTTCAATAATTCATAAATATGTTCACCACAAAAAGGGGAAATAGGAGACATTTGATCCTACAAATAGGATACAAAGCAAAGCAGAACCTGCGCCAACAAAACAAGCTCTTGGAGGTTGCAGGAGAAGGAAAATATGAGCTCAAAATCTCTGCCTCCACAGGAGGTGTTGCCATGTTAACAGAGGAATGGTAGCGCAGGGAGATCTTTAGCACACAAACCCCAGCTTTACTGGAAGGAAAAGATAAAAGGTACATCTTGTAGTAGGAGTTTCCCCCTCCTTCAGGGCTGCAGCTCTGCCATCCTGCTGCTTCACACCCAGCCACGCTGCACCAGGCTCTCCACGAGACCTCATCCTCAACAGCTGCAGAGCCAGGATTTGGCATTCCACGTTCTTTATTTTTGTGTAGGTGCATTAGCTCTGTTTTCTTAAATCCCTGTATTACTGACCAGAGCAAGAAATAACAAAAGGGAAACAGACTAAAAGCAATTAAGCCACCCTCCCTTAGTCACAGCAAATCCTGTGTCACATATGCCTTTGGGATTCAAACTAACAGCACCCTGGTTTGAGCAAAGGCAGTCACTGTCAGGAAGTTTCTTCAACCTTAGGAATATATCCTACTCCAGTTCTAATCTGTTGATCGTTCTCATTCAACAATCTGGTTTTCCTACAGAAAAGGAAACACGGTCAGGAAATGTTCCTCATCCCTCCATAACAAATTACAGATGACTCTTGTCATTCCACACTTCCAGCATGAGCTCACCAGCGTTCTCCCAGGGTTAAGGATCATACTCATCTCTCAGTGTTATTATAACTTTTTGCTGCTCAGGCTGTTGTTTCAGGACACAGCCCTGGCAGCACACTGCCAGCACATTCCCAAACTCCTGCTGTAGCCCTGTTACAGCTCCGGAGCTGTGCTGGGAGATGGCTGAAACGCTCCTGACTCCCCCCTCGCCTCATCTGGCTGAGGGCACAGACGCACAATTGTGCTGGCACAGCTGAACAGTCACAGCACAACAGAGGCAGGAACAGGCAGCTGGTGGGTCCCACAGCCACAGGCAGGAACAGGCAGCCACAATGTTCCACCTGGGATAGCTTAAAGCAGCTCCTCACACTGCTCTGCCCTCACTGGCAAACAGCAGAATCCAGTTTATAAGGTAAAATCATAGGATCCCAGCCTGGTTTGTGTTGGAAGGGACCTTAAAGCTCCCCCAAGTCCCAACCCCGTGCCATGGGCAGGGACACCTTCCACTAGAGCAGGTTGCTCCAAGCCCCGTCCAACCTGGCCTTGAACACTACAAAAAGATTTTAGGAGGAGTTCTAACTCTAGGATTTGTTAGCTTTATTTTCCAGACCAACAGTTTTTCATCACTAATTCCACTGGGTGTTCCAAAGCTCGCCCATCTTACACAGTGATCTGCTGCCTTAGGGGAGGCTGTTGTCTACTTCAAAGTCCTGACCATGATGAGGAAGAGGTAAGAATATCCACCATACAAGCCAGACCAGCTTGGAAAAACCCTGAAGCTTCAGCTGTTTCCAAAGGGAATTACCTTCTCATCAGTCTGCAGCTGGAGAAAGCACAGCCTCCTCTCCAGGTTCTGGCTGTCTCCTTTCCTCTGGCATTTTAGAGCCATCAGCTTTGTGCATCAACCATGCAAATGGCTCTCAGGTCATTAACTCCATCTGTCACAGGAAGAAATTCAGGAGGTCCTGAGCTACTTTAGCTGGTTCCTTGCCTTGGCTGCAATCGCCAGGCAAAGCTGCAGGCTCCCCCTTTCCCAGGTTGCTCCAGGTCCTAGCAGAACTTGTGAGAGCATTTTTGAGGAGTTACTGGATGCAGAAGTAACAAAGGAAGGCAGCCAGATCCCAACTCGGTAAGTAATGTTCCCTCTGCCTTATAGTAATGCACCCTTAATACTCAACCTTGAGCATCAAACAGGCATTTTCACTGTCAAGAGAAAGAGACAAGGACTGAAAGTGCACAAGACGACAGAACCCCCACGCTTTTGTTTTCTACAGGAATCAAGCAAGAAGATACCTTCCAGATTCTGGTCCAAGTGCTTAGACTTTGATAAAGTTCCTGCATTTGGGAACAGGCCACCAGACAGCACTGCCTGTTCAAATGCACAAGTCTTGACAGAGTAGAAAAGCTCACCAGAAACATTAAGTCCTTTAGGTCGCCAGGTATTGATGACGGATCTGACATCTGTCATACGCACAATCTTGATGAGGCTTAAGCTCTCATCAGAGCACTCTAAATCACAAAGGTAAAAGCAAACTCCCCTTTCCTCTGGGTGTTTTTTTCCTTCCTTTCTCACAAGCCAGCATCACATTGAAAGTAAACCCTGATAACAGCTCCTCTGCTGGAAAGGGACATTCATGTGCACACACATCTGAGCAGCTACAAGGCTTCCAATACTTTTAACTCCTAATAAAAGGTCATGAATTCTGTTCCAGATCAAACCCACTCAAAACTCATCAGGAGAAATTCCTGCTTTTTTTAACCATCCCAGCTCCAAACCCGGTTGGAGCAGAGGCCAGAGACACCGGCGTTGCTTGGACTCCATCACCAAAACACCTCCGCAAGATCCTCACAGCCCCACAGACAAAACCCAGCCTCTTCTCCCAAAGGCTGGCTCAGTCACGTTGCGGTGATCAATACAAGGAGCAGTTCTGACTATTGGGATGCAGGCAGAAGAGAGGGAAATTGGGAATAAAGATAAACAGGCTCTAGCTTGGCAGAGCAGCTTTGACCATGACCACACTCACATCCCCAGAGGGCCACCAAACCTTAAATTAGTTTTTACCTACTGTGTGCCAGCCCCAATAAGCCAACTGATGCTGGGCTCTCCCTGTGGAAATGGCTGGTCCTGAAGCAGAAGCTGATGGACACCATGAATGATGGAACACCAGAACAGTGAGCCAGCTCACACAGAGGCTGTTGCTACAAACCCCTTGGCCATTTTCACCCCTAGACAACTGTTTTATGGGCACTATTTCACATGAAAGAGACTAACAATAAATGGGCCCTTTGCCTTTTAACCTTCGTATAAAGCTGATTAATAGAATCATAGAATGGTTTGGGTTGAAGGGACCTTAAAGCTCATTGAGTTCCAGTCCTCTGCCAAGGGCAGGGACACCTTCTACTAGAGCAGGTTGGTCAATCAATGCTAAATCACAGAAGTTCCTGCACAAGCAATTCCAGATCTCCCACTATATTAAAATCAAAGTAAAAATTGTGACTTTAAAGCAACACCACATTCAACTAGAGCATCCAAAATAATATTATAACACAAGGCTGTAAAATTCCGACACAAATGCAACTCTAAAAGCTAAAAATCAGGGTCCCAACCAGATTTCCTTTGGAAATAGGGGAGAGTGGTCAAATCTTAAATTTAATAAAAGTAATCTTTCCCAGACTTCTCCATTGCTATTTCTACCTCTGACACTACACAAACCAGACAGAAGCCAGTTCAGAAGCCATGTACATTGCTAAGAAGAGGCTAAAACAGAAGGCAATCAAACCCCTGAGCATGATTTTTCTTCATTACATCAATTCCCCTTGATATTTAATTGCATTACTGGCTGGGGCAGGAGGAAAAGAAGAGGGAGACAGTCCTCCAGCAGAGATGTCATCCACTTGGGTCCCATTTATATGCATCAACTCTTGCCTAGTCCCAAAAAGCCAATAAGGAAGGAAGGAAAAGATGAGGAAGGTTTGCTCATTTCCCAAAACAAATCCATACAACAACCCCTTCCCAAAAGACACACAAAAAAGGACAATTCCTTCCCCCCCCCATTTTTCAAACTGTGCCAAGCTCCTCTGCAGCAGCAACACAGGGGGACGGGTCCTGACTAAATAGCTTTAGGTGAAGTTTCACTCCAGATTGAATTCAGAATGCATTTCCAAGGTGAATGCAGTTTTGTCTCATTGACTATTCACAGAAAGAAAGAAAAGAAGTAAAAGGTTTAGCCTTTCGAGTTCCTGGCTCTTAAACCACTTGGGAAATAGGTGGTGGATTGACTTCAGAAGGAAACTAGTTTAGCCCCAGACAGCTGAGCATATTTTTGGAGGTTAGTCTTCTGCTTTACAGAGAGAGAAGAAACCAGGGGTGTTTCCCACCCTATCCTGAAGGCTGCGAAGCAAATACACGGAACAGACAAACGCATCCAGCCAGGATTTCCAGCAGCTGAGCACGAAGCAAACATGGAGGCAAACGTTTGAGACCCATCCACACCATTACTCAGGCCTCAAAGGCAGAGATGTGGGCCACTGCAGGGAGCAGCTCAACCCAGGCACCTGCACGCCCGCAGGACACTGACCTGCGCCAGCCCTTACCCACCGATGACACCGAACCCACCTGAGCCAGCGCCAGAGCAGCGCTGAGCGCGCCAGCAGCCCCCCACGTCCCCACCCAGCCGCCGCATGCAGGTGCAGGGCAACCCCAACGTCTCAGGTACGGGGACGGCAGCATCAACACAACCGCATGCAAAGCGCAATCACAGCTATCCCGCTCCCCCGCCCGTTACCGGCGCTCCGAGGGCACCTGCCGGCAGTTCCCCATCGGAACCCAAGCTTCCCCCGCTCGGCTCGCACCGGGGGCGATCCCGGGGCCACCCCCGCCCGCGGCACCCCCGCCCCAGGCCCCCGCGGATCCCCCCCGCCCGCTGCCAGCGCGCAGCCCCGCCGCGGGGCTCCCTCGCCACAG